>JAZGTK010002162.1:0-33459 GCA_036877625.1 Ambastaia sidthimunki
AGGAACGTTCTCAGAATCTTAGCTAACGTTCTCTAAAAGTTTTCTCAGCGTCATCAAAAACATTTTTGCAGTAATGTTAGCAGAACCTTTTTTTAATGCTATATATATATATCATATATATCAAAAACATTATTCTTTAGTAGTTAGTAGAATGTTTTAAAAACATTACAGAACCTTTAAATAATCTTTTTATAACCAAGCATTAATGTTAATAAAACTAACAACTGCCTGTTTTGAACATTGCTAAAACATTCAAAATAACATTTTTTCTACTTAAAGGAAGCATTAGGGAAATGTTCTTGCAACCTAAAATTGTTAGCGGGGAGGACCGGTCTTCCACGCAAGCCCCTCCCTCCCCAACAGCCATTTGCATCTCTGTAGAGGTCACACTGTTTTCTGTGGAGGACGAATTGAAGACAAGCAGACAGATCACTTTCACTAACATAATCGTGTTTGTTATGGCTGAACGATTGAGACATATGCTTCCAAGATGCAAAATGGGATGCTCGTGTTTTATGCAGGGCACATTTTGATGGAGTCTCCATCAAAATGAAGGAAGAGGCCTCAGTCTGTGTTTCAGAATGTGGTATATATTCACTGTATGTACGTCCAGTGGCCCCAGGAGCCCACTGTGTGTTAGCATGTTCAGCCCTGAAACCACCAAATGAGAATAAGCTCACCCTGTTATTGAAAAAATAATAATAAAGAGTTTCACGAATTATGTTGTTTATTTTGCCACAGAAGGATGTCAACCTGCACCTGTATATTTTAGCCCCCCAGTATATAACATATACAATGTATATAATAAATAATTATATGCTATGTATACTATACTATACTATACTATACTATACTATACTATACTATACTATACTATACTATACTATACTATACTATACTATACTATAATTTTACTGAATAAACAGAAAGCTGCTTTTATATGTATTGTGAAAAGTACTATGCAAATAAATGTACAATTTTTTGTAACACTTTAACTTGGCACAAAATTCAGAGGAGTCATGTGTCCCAGTATAGTCTAGTTTCTGTTTCAGGCTTGTTGTCTGCGGGTGTGTTGTGGGTGTGGCTAAGAAAAAGGCGGGATTTACTGCTGTCACTCAACAGTTTCACTGTTGCTCAGGACAACCACAACTAATTATACTTAGGCCTAGTCTGGCCACAATGAGCCTGGGCTGTAACCAGCCATCATTGCTGGGCCTGAGACAAGCTAGAAGTAGAAAAGCACATAATATTATTGCTTATTTTATGGTTGTTGGGAGCAATTCATTCATTTCATATAATACAGACATGTTTCTTGAATTTTACTGTGCCACAGATAAAATACACATTTCCTGTCTCGGTTCAAAGAACTCAATTTGAGGCGGTTAAACCTGACCACCACATGACCTGAATATGCATTTCAGATTCACGCCACCGTTTGCAGGCTTTGCGGTGTAGAAAGTTGCCTGAAAGATTTTCACAGTTCAAAGCACTTACAGGCAAACACGTCGTCTGTAGTCGCATTGTGCGACTGAACCTTGGAACAGCTTTCAGTGGCTGAAGCAAGGTGAGAGTATTTTTAAGCGCAAGATTGGCCACTTGAGAACAGCAACTTATAAATGATACACGTCAGTAAATGGATGCAGCTCCTTTCCTTTTTATCTGTGGGCCAAAATCTGAATAATTGAAAGGAGACACTTCTAGCGCGAGCGTCTAGAATTTTAAACATTAATAGTTGTCCGTTCCCTGGACACTTCCAGCTGCATTGAAACCACAAAATGATGGAGATATGATGCAGAGTTACATGTGAGTTTTGCTATTTAGAGCACAAGCAGGCAGTTGTGAAATGATTTAAATCACCAAGATATGATACGACATCGACTGTATTCATCCATGCAAATATTCATCTGTGGTTAAAAGAATGATCCAGGCTTATTTTTGACCCTGTTAAAATAAAGTGGAAGATGAAACTTATATTAAGGGAACAGAACCGGTCGAGAATTCCCTCCAGCTGTTTTCTGAGTCTTCCTTAACCTGCAGGGTCTTTATTGATCGGGTCCAAAGACACAGATCGACAGTTAAATGTTCATTCAGATGATCATGGTGAAGTCTGGTTCATGTATGTCCTCAAGCAAGATATATATTTTTAAGATCTGTGTTCTTTGCGGCCATTAAACTGCACATGCTAGACTTAACAACAGACAGCTTTATGAAACATTGTCTTTTATGACAGCACAGTGGAAATATAATAAAATAGCTACACTCAAAGCATTTTTTCATTTTTGTTAACTAACAGTGCTTTCCCAGCTACAAAGAAAGTTCTCACGTTGGCTAACACTATCAATTTTTTTGTTGTTATATAAAACAAATGTTATTCTCAAGTTGTTTGTGGAATGTTTTAAAAACATTACAAAATTAAAAAATGTTTGAATAACGTTCTTCTAGCCTAGCAGTAACATTAATACAACCTTCAAAACACTGGTTGTTTTTAATGTTTGTAGAATATTAAAAATAAATTGTTAACGTTTTTTTGTTACTTAATGGAAACATTCTTACAATACCCGTAACGTATAGATCTCTGACATAACAGTTAATTTTTTTTCCATTCTTATCTTTGCGGCCAGGTCTGTCGGTGAGTTTTACTCAGCTTGATCGATATCACACAAGCAGTTCTGGTGTTCAACGTTCCCTCGGTGGTTTCAAGCAGGTGTAGCTTTGTTAAAAGGTGAGCAACCCTTAGGTTGCTGGTTTCTCAATGCATTTGATGATGGGGGCAAAACGCAACAAATGCTTTATCTGAAAGTGTCAGTTAGATAATAAAAATGCAAAATAAACTGGAATGAAACGCGGCCTGTCACAAATAACCACAAAGAAAGGTTGCGCGAACTTCCTGGCGTGGGGCTGTTGTGGGGGCGTTTTTAAGAGGCATTATCAGAAGTAGCAGGAAGGCCTCAGTGAAGACAAAAAATATGACAACAACCACCAAATAAACTGCCTCTCTGTTTTTTTCTCCTCACTTGTGTTTTGGAACTTTTTAAGAGGGTTGTTGAGTTTCAGCTAATAGATGATGAACGCGGTGTGTGAGCTTTGCATAATGTGTTCATTGGTGGTCTATACCAGAAGGCAATAATGTGCTGCTTTCTGACAGCTTATCATTTGTGGTTTTGTGGCCAAAGGCAGATTCAGCCACCAAGAATATCATGGTCAGAGGAGGAGACCTCGTGAGTTTCCTGATGTTCAACAGTCATTTCCCCCTTTTAATTCTTAATAAATAATACTCCGTCTGACTATAGGATTTCAAAGGTGACATCAGTCAGTTAAAGGTTATCTGATGGTTAGTTAAAGGTTATCTGATGGTTGATCTGATGGAAAATATAATTGAATAGAATATTTCATGGGTAACACCATCTGCTGTTGTGGTCATAGCAGATGACAACCTGTCTACAGGTGTTTTTCAGATAATTCCCACCATTGTATGATGCTTGACTGGGATGCTCAATCAAATGTTTTGATAGTGGCACAGTATATATTATATATATAGCTTCTATATAATGTATGCATGTTCTATATATGTTCACCTTTCCAGCTAACAAGTTTAGACTGTATTAACGTTCCCAGTGTTTATATTAAGTAATACAAAATTTCAAAAATGTTATTTTAAATGTTCTAGGAAGGTTCCAAACATCCTGTGTTTTAGACATTGTATTAATGTAATTGGTTGGTACATTATTTAAAATTGTTTTAAATTCTTTTAAAATCATTTCGCCAACAGCTTAAAAATAACATTTTGATTTGATATATTACGTTAAAAATGTTCTACTAATGTTAATGTCAAGAATGTTCTGATAACTTTGAAAGAACATTTAGAGAGTGTTAGCCAACGGGTATGTTCCTTGTTAGCTGGATTGTTTACATGACAAAGCTAACAATGGCGTACCTCATCAAAACTCTTCCTTGCCTCAAAAAGAAGCATCTGTTGGACAGGATGGTCTTACACATAAAAAACGTTCTGCATGAACTACCCTGAACTAAGACTAGCTGCCCGTTTTAACCGAGGAACAATGTCTTACTTAATTGGCCTTTATGACAGAAAAACGGACATCTCATGAGGCTCATTTTAATTTACATGAATAATGTGGAGTTAATATCTGATAAGTGACACTGGAACTCACATGATATCATTCAAACCACTAAGTAAATATAAAGCAGCAGTTCTTGTCAGTGGAGAACCGTGGCACAGAACACGTTTAATGGCAGAGGGCAAACCACGGGCAGGTCTTTCCCATGGCCTTTACAATGATCAAGAGAAGGAAGCAGCGTTCTTCATAAAACTTCAGATACAAAAGACAAACTGTCTCTCACATGCCCCCCGAGACTGAAGAACATCATCTCTTGAATATTTCACGGCTCTATCAATGTCAGAGAACATCTCTTACTGTCTCCCCACTGCTCAGCGTTAATGAATATTAAGCGGGACATTTTCCTTTGGGTGAAAGGTCCCTTTATTTATTCTCTTTATTGTTTGAAAGCCATCCCTGATTCTAGATTTCCGAGCCTTCCGCTCATTTATTTGAGACCTGCAGATTTGCAGTTTGGGCCGCACAAAATGTTTCGGAGCAGAACATGTGTGCTGCCATTTATGTTATAGCATTAAAGAATTCAGAGCAAAAAAGAGCAGAGTAACAGAGACTAGTGTCTGATATGTTCATTGATTAATTAATGCCATGAAAGAAGACCTGCACATGCAGTTCAGCCTCTTTATTTCCCTCTATGGTTATGGACAGTGAATCATTTCTCACCCAGCTAACAGGGAACGTTCTCAGAACATTTGGCTAACGCTGTCTAAAAGATCTCCTAAAGTTATCAAAAATGTTTTTGCAGTAATGTTAGTAGAACAATTTTTTTTAATATTATATATAATATCAACAGCGTTATTCCTAAGTTGTTAGTGAAACGTTTTAAAAATGCTAAAGGTTTAAAAAAATGTTTGAATAATGTTTTTAAAACCAAGCACTAAGGTTAATACAATGTCTAACAAAACTGGACATTTTGAATGTTCCTAGAACATTTAAAATTGTATAATATATTTTTAGGGAGTGCGTTACCTAATGGAAACATTAGGAAAACATTCTTCCAAAACTAAAACTGTTAGCTGGGCATTCTTTTTCCGATCACAGTGATGTCATTTCCTCCCCCAGGAATCCACATGGAGATCAGGTAATGAGGTCTGTATTTATTGTAAATACCACAATCATATTGATGGACTTTATTACTTAATAAATAGATGTCACTCCACTGCCACCCCATAATGAACTGGTCAAATATTAAATAACTGCTTATCGATTCTCTCTTTATTCATCAGCTATTGGATCCCGTGTGCCTTTGGGAATATGCCCTGTGTTTCAGGAAAGAAAAGTGTCTGGCTGAAATGCTCTAATGATTTCCAGGCCCTGGGAGCTTATGGAATTTAATTTCTTGACACAAATATCAGCATCAGAAAAGGAAATTAAAGTTATCATTACTGTCAGGACATTATCGCAGCCTCACTTAACCTGCCATTCAGTAAAATGAATTATTTATGTTCTTTCTTCTTTATTTGGAGAACCCCTCCACCCTCCTAGAATATTTCTGCCTGCTATATATGAGTTGTTATTAAAACTAAACGTAGTATGTTTTTCTAGTAAATCTTTACTTCTGTCATGTTTAAATAATTCTGTATTTAAAAACAACAATTGACACATTCACTGTGCAAAGTGGTGTGGATGTTTGCATGGATGAATTAATGTTCCTATAGGTCAATTGTGCTTGCAACGCCAAGGTTTTGGGTTCGATCCCAGCAAACACATGTACTTGATAAAAACAGATTTTAAATGTCACTGTAGATAAAACCATCTGCCAAATGCATGAATGTACATTAAAGGATGGATAGACAGAACAAAGTAGGGTGGAAAGAAAAATATAATCCGGATGTACTGCACAAGCTATATTGTTTCACTGGTTCTATGTTTAGAAGTTGAAATTTGCATCTCCTAAATTAAGGGAATTGTGGGTTTTCACACCATCTACCATTAAAGCCAAATTCTGTGCCGTAAAATACACACTTTGTGTTTACCAACAGTGAGAGGCCAGTTACCGTGTTTGAGTCATTTTGTCTTTTATCGCGAGCGCTCTTGTTCTCTGACAGGTCTTATTTTCAGTATTGAGGGGTTCAAGCACAGCAATGTGTGATTACAGCATTTGAGTGTCATTCGACATCTGGAGATTCCAGCCATCTGTGTGGATGAGTGACTCTATAACTCTTTACTTCTGCACACTCACACACATATGGTATCCGAGAAGCTACAAAAATACTCTTCCTGCCTCCTCTCCAGATCCAATCACACATCTTCACTTTTCCTGAAGAGTTTTGTGTTCAGGTACAGTTCTGCACAAAAGACTCTTGCACATCAGTATTTTTATCCACAAATGGTTATTTATATCTTTTGCTGTAGTGTGACAGGTGAAAATATCAGTTTACATTTCCAAACATTCCTTTTGCCATTAATTGTTATAATCCAGTGAGATTATTGCGTGCAGAAGGAGTCTGACAGCGGTCGGTGCTCCACACAGAGATCTGATCTCACCATCATCAAGTCTGTCTGGGATTAGATGAAGGAACAGGAACGATGCAAAAGGAATCCAGAAAAACTATGGCAACGTCTCCAGGATGCAAACATTACAAACATTACCTGTAGAAAACAAAACAGCTCTCATTATTAACTAGATTTACCACTAGACATGGAGACTTTTACTTAAGTCTATGAAAAACAATAATTAGCCGTTTAAAATGTGTGCACTGCAAACTTTCATGTCATTCTTCGCTCAGATCTTCCTAAATTCCAAAGTCTGCAGCCTAAAGGTTCACACATTAAAAATGTTATTTAAAGCTTTATACAGTAGCTCTGTAAAACCAATGTGTCAAAAGTCAAAAGTATTAATTGTCTCTAAAAAATTATAGGATACATGGTTGGTATTTAAATGAAACAAATGCTTCTCATTTATGTATAGATGACAGACAGACAGACAGACAGAAACAGACAGATCAAATACAAATGTCATTGTTAAAATTTATGATTAAATGATTAACATTTACTAAAACTGTGCTAAATGAATTAATAATTCCTGACTTTTAGTGTGTTCTCGCACTCCCACTGTATATCATAAAACACCAACATGTGAGAGGTTTAATCTGCTCTCAAAGCAGAAGGAATGAATGAACGAAGATAAATAGCAAAAATCAATTAACAGTGGCCGAGAGTGGATCATTATATCACATGCAATAACTTGAATGATAGAATAATAAAGAGCAATTTATTTAGAATTAGGCCAGTGTGATTCCGGCAGAAGAAGATGGATGTGGGCAGATAGACAGATCTAATTAGCCTTGTACAAAGTCCCAGTGCTGTTCTCTTGTCTTCTGTAGCTGGTCTCTACAGCAGCACAGTGTTGCTAATACATGTCCAGTGCTTAATGACTGCAAATCACTGATATCTGCTGCTGATGAAACGCTGGGAAGATTAATCTCCCGCCCGCTCACCAGAAAGAGGGATAACCTTGGACATACAGAGTACCCAGCTAATCATTTTAGGCTGTAGGAACGTTTCCCCAACGTTTCCTTTAAGTAATAAAACCATTTAAAATACTATTTTGCAAGTTCTAGGAGCATTCAAATCATCCAGTTTTTCTTGACGTATTAACATTGCTGTTTGGTTATTAGAACGTTTTTTAAACATTTTTTATTCTGTAACATTAAAAAATGTTCTACCATATTACTGCAAGAACGTTTATTAATAACACCGAGACAACTTTTAGAGAACAGACAATGTTCTGAGAACGTTCCCTGTTAGCTGGGAATACCTTTATGTTTTCCCAATTCCCAATTAATGTGTCAGGAAATTGTTTTTCATAAACACATTTTAGAATGTTGTTTGTTTGTTTGTGTTTCCTTGTTTGTTTGCTTCCCCCACATTTTGCCTGCTAGCGCTGTTTATTTGTTTTAAATAGCTCTCTATGGCTCGGCTGCTTACGATACGCTTTTAATGGCCACTTTTAAGACAACAAATGTAATTGCAGGTAAATATAAAGTCAGGAATGGATGCACAAAACGGTAGAGTGTGTGAGGAAATGTGGATAAGCATAACAGGCGAATTAATCTCAACCTTTAGAAGGGGAAAAAGGGGCTGCGGTGGGGGGGAGGGTAAATGCCCCTTTGGATGTTGGCCAACCGCTGCCATCTTAGAATTTACATCTGTTTACTTTCAGGCTTAAACCCACTCATTTCTCCACAGCTGAGGTTTGCTGACCCATGCGTGCAGTCTCATACCTGTAAAGAAGCTCTCTCACTCTGAATTGTTTTGTTTACTGTATAAGGTATAAAATATGTAAGGGGCTAGTTGTCATATGGGGAAGCCCACCATATAATGAAAGCAGACTTTAACTGCATGATTTATCTGTATTCTCAGGACATGGAAAGTTGTCCCATGATCACATTATAGATGTATAACATGCATTTATATAAGATTTGTTGGCAAAATACTGTAAATAGATATTTTTATATCTTACACTCATTTTAGTCCTTATGTGAATTAAAGAACGTTATTTAAGCATTTAAAGGAAAGGAAACTAGCACTATTTTCACGGCCTTAAGTCCATATTAAAACTTTGGATAGGGACTGGACACACGGTCTGTGTCATCACAGACTGTTAGACCACAAGGGGGAGGAAAGAGACGGTTGTTTCAGTCCTTCTCAGTTGTATCAGCAGGAAGAGAAGTTTCACACATGCTTAAACTTTACTGGAAATGCCCTAGAGACAGGCTTTCCAAAAGCGATCTGTTCAGATTCTGGCTAATAGATCGGATTAACTCTTATTGTAAGTTGAATCTCTGCGCTAGAACGGCCAACAATGTCAGCATCACTCTGCCTTTAGGAACTAAGTTTGTAAATAGCAGAAAGTTTGAACGCTGGGATCATTTTGAACAAGATAAAATATGCACTTAAATAAGTTTGCCAAGGTTTCTTTCGCATAGAAATTTCAAACCATTTTAGCATCTTAACTTGTTGTAATTTGTTTTTCAATCTGGATCACTTGCTCTCAGTGCGACCTTCATCTTCAGACCCATCAGAGGCAGAAGATACGTCATTCTCCCCTAAGAATGCCTTCATTCTCCACCATATCACAGTCTGATCAGTGATGATTATTTCTTAACTAACCCTCCTTTAATTAACTCCTGATTAGGTATTAATATCAGACTCTGGGTGCTCAGTTGATGCTTTTAATAAGTGGATTAGCAGTTTTCCCTCTATGTCTTTGCTCTAGCTACAGTCTTCTGTCTTTTTGAGTTCCTGGAAGTTGGCCAGATGAAACGTTCTGCTAACAAGTTTGCTGCTAACAAGTGGTCACAGGCCCAAGCTCAGAGGTGTGAGGAGAGCTACAGACTGTTTGTCCTACTGTGTCTTCTAGTGTTTAAAATTAAGAGAGTGAAAAGACTAACTTTTGAGGGTCAGATCATAATAATTACCCTGGGGGTATTTATATTTCTTTTAAGTGTCACAGATTTGAGGCTACTGCGTGATGCAGTGTTAAGTTACTTTGAAACTGTGATTTGCCAAGCAAGAAGCTACTTGTAAATTTAGGCAGTTGAACTACAGTCAAGCTACTGTTTTAACTAATTTTAACATCAACTAGTTAATATTAAACCAACATAATATATTTCGACCTAGAACACGCATATTATGTAATATAATATATAGATTGAAATATATTATATATGTAACATATAGAATATATACATATATTCAATATATATTTAATATATATTTAAACCTAGAAGGTTGTGCCACCATATTTCAATGAATCATTAAAAACACATTACGCATAATTCAAATGCAAATATTTACTTCTTTTAAGTCTCCTCTCAGACTTCATTAAACTTGACATTAGCCCTTGACTGACAACCATCAACATTAAAAGCTGACTTATCAGTACACAAGACAGTGTGTCTTTAAATTATAGCCATACAGGCCTGGAAATCAGTGTTTGTACTTTCAGGGGAGATAATATTGCCACTCATTTAAGGCCAACCTTGCAAAACCTGGACCAGTACCTGTCTCCCAAGTGTCATAAAGACCCTTTCTTGTTCTGCCTGCATGTCATAACTGGGGTTTGTCATTTGCACACAGCGGCACTTAATTACAGGCTTTTAAGCTGCACTTCAGGAGCACAAGCCTGTGAAAAGTTCTGAATTTCCTCTCCAGAGGGCTGACAGCAACTGCCGCTAAATGGGTGTAAAGAGACGAAAATTTCAGCTCGGCCGACAAATTAGATGTGTCTGTGCTGGCCACAGACGGGTGCCGTTAACCTGTCGGGACACAGTGTCACGACATTAACGCACATTGTCTGTGGCTCTCTGTCACTGCCTCGCACCTCAAGCGGTCGGCAGCCTTCATTTAAACTAATGTAATTAGGAGCCCTCTTTGTGCAGAGCCAGTTACACAGAGTCACATGATATCCTCATATATTTGCATAATTCTAGAGAGCCGGTAGCTCAAGAGAAGCTGTACATGTAAAAAAGGTTTTTATTTTCTCTCTCTCTCTTTCTCTCTCTAGTATTTTATGTTTTAGTGTTTGGTCACAAGTTTCAGTAACAATGAAGAGAGCTGTTTCATCATGTTTAAAGATAACCAAACCAAGTTTTACCTGAAACACTAAAATGTTCCCACTATGCTATAAAATCTTCTCAAATATTTGGTAGGGAATGCATCATAATTTACACGATCATCCACATTTAATTGTTTTAAGATTTTAAAGCAACAAAGAGATTTGTCAAAATTATATTTGAAATATAAGACGTGGAAGCCCCGCCCCCTGTCCCGCCCATGCATTCTACAACTAGACACATTTTAAATTTCTACAGATTAACGTGATTAAATGATGTATTATTATAAATTAAATATTTTAATATATTTTAATTTGAGTTACATTGATTAAAAATATTTGTATATGTAATATTAAAAATGTGAAATACGTTGATTGGCCGTTGTTTACGTGGTCGCGCTTGTCTCGAGCGCGGAGCAGCGGTTGCTTGTGTACAGCGCAGAAAGTTTCGCGGATTAACGCTTATTTCTTTGTGGGATTTATTTAGTTTAAGTGTGATGGCGCCAGTTTGTCGGTATAATTTGTGAAGTAAAGCACCAAAGGACCGTGCACACCTGTTACTCGACGCGCAGTTTATCCGGACATGACGAGACTGAATCTCAGGTACACGCGCACCTGACCGCGCGCACAGATACATGTGTATTAACAATTCATGTTTTATTAACAATTTTATGTTTTGGTGTTTTATACTCACACAACACACCCGGGCAGAAACAGTTTTAAGTGCATATTTACTTAAGTGCATAATATATTGTTGTTGCTGTCATCTGTTGTTTATTGATATTTGTAATATACATAGACCTGCGATATTTGAATCGCCAAAATCGCAGTTGCTAAACTATTTGTAGTACATTTAAAGTTTTTCTTTACCCAGTGTCATAAAGGAAGCTGTGCACTGTGAAATGTATATGGGTTAGAGCAGTAACAACAGCCAGCCTGGTGTTTATCACTACACACCTATTCATATACGAAACCGAATATTTTACAACACTATACAGAACAAGCCATTTGTGCTGAAACCGTATCTCTAGTGTTTGACCCAGATCTGGCAACAGACAAGTTAAGAGTGACCCTGTGACACCCAACAACCTGTGAGGGTGTTATCAGATGAGGCTTTTGTGTTTGCATGTGATACCCTTTTAGTTGGCTGGGCCTGGCATTTGAAAATGTGTATTTTGAATTCTGCTATATATGATCTATGACTGTATTAGACAAAATGATTATTCATCTTTGTTAATGGCTAAAATAATTCAGGCAGGATTTTTTTCCCACAAACTTTCCTGGCCATTCCCAGCTTGTCCAGACCCTCGTATCACGCTTGGTTTTGTTTTGCATAAATGTCAGATTCGCTGCTTGAAAGCATTTGCATTGATTTATACTGAGGTTTATAACATGGCCATTATAAATCTGTCACCCTCAGGACACCTCTACCCCAGCACTCATCCACCTATGACATATTTCTTAAGAGCCTTTTGGATGTGGGCCAGGAAAAGCCACTTTAGGATTATTTTAGGCTTTAGCAGAAGTGATGAGTGAATTCTGGTTTGAGTAGACATATCAGACTCCAGGCCTTAATCTCCTTGCTCACACTTGTCTTTTTGGCTTTCCTTGCTTTTATTTCCACATTTTGTATTTCATTTTTGTTACTCATATTAGCATCTACCAGCAGAGACTAACTGCTGAAGCGATCAGTCAAACCTTTCTGTACGTGACCGTTGCATGATAAGAGGCTAAATGTTTCCAAGCAACATAGATGTCATACTATAATGCTGTAGTAGATGTTTTCATTCGTTTTAACATTGTCTGTGGTTTTTGGTTGTTATCTTTTCAACTGCAGAGTGAATAGCCATGTTGCATATACAGTTTAGGTGATTGGCTAACAAAATCTTTCGGGAAGTGAGTGTCCATGAAACACAGAAGCTCATGGGGCATCCAAGAATTACAAGTTATTTAAGGGGAAATGCTAACAGATAGCTCTAGCGAGGCCTTTTGGACCGGTTGGGCGGTCATATGCTAATGTGCTCACAGTTCTTACTAACATGCAAAGTGTGCTAACCTTTTTTTTGTAGTTTTTATTAAATGGACCGCGAGAGGTCGCGTTGTGGTTGCTGGAGTGTACATGGTAGATTGTTATTGCAAAAGTGAAAGTACAAGACCTGTTTTTCAGGATATGTCCCCTTTAAACCAAATACAAATGGTGTTGATTAGCAAAGGTAACCAGTTAGCAGAACAGGCTAAAGTTTCAGTGACAATAGTGTCTAGCTGTAACAGAAGGTGCTCCATCTTATCCAGCAGGTTTCCCTCCCGCGCCCCATTCATACAGGGGCTTGGTTTTAATCACTCAGCATGGCTCAAGCTACAAAGGTCAGGTCCATTGATTAACTGCAGAAAAGGGTGACTTGTCATCTCTCACACAAGACAGATATATGATCCATTTTTTCAGGGAGAAACTGTCCTTTATACGGCCAGTTTTGTTGGTTTAGCCTTCACGTAGACCAGGGTTTGTTCGCCAAACCCATCAACGTTCATTCCAATTATAGAATGAAATGTATTTGTATATTGAAATGCACTTTTTATGTGTGGAAATATCAGTATGCCTCATTTTTTAACCTGATTTTCTCAAAAAAGTTTTGAAAAATCTTAAGGAAGTTCTTTAAATCCATACAATGACCTTGGCTGTCAATCTCCAAAACAAACAAAAACACCATAAACGTGTTCTCCACAAAAATCTCTGAAGTCATTGAATGTGTCATGTTACTATGAACCTTGTTGTATGAACTGTGTAAAAATTCTTCAAGCTTAATGGAAACGTTAGGGAAACGTTCTTACAACCTAAAATTGTTAGCTTTGGTTGTCCCTTTAATTTGTGGAAGGAGTCCACAACATCAACACCTTCAGGGTCTGGACAAGTCTTCACTTCTTTAAGTCCACTGGCAGCGAGCAGATAAGTCTGATCATGCAAACTTTTTCATTTTTGTTGTCTTCATCGGCCAAATGTGAGGAACAGCTGGTCCTTGTAAAGAATTCAGAGTTTGTTCTTTGTGGAGAATTCAGTGAGTTGAGTTAAAAAGTGCAGAGAAGAGGTTTTCCTGTAGAAGTGCCAACATATGTGTGAGGATGTCTGACGACAGATATTGAATGAAAGTGGAGATGCTTCCCGTCCACACGCTTGGGTTTAGGCAGTGTGGAAATTCATTAGAAATGCAGTCACACTCTCAAGTGAATGACCATATCAGCTTACCAGATGCAAATACCACAAAATCTGCGGAGGAGGGAAAGGATTATGTGGTTGGTCTATTAACCTCCCAAAGAGATAACTGACATCTTATCTCCAGAAAATGGCAGGGAGAGCTTGACTACCATCAACCTGAGTTTGACACACACTTTTCACAATAATTAATAGGATCAGATGAAATTTTAAATAGGCCTCTGGGTTTCTATTATGAGTCCCCAGGGCTATAGGAACCGCATGAAGTGTTTGCTGTTGTAGAAAGAAGTATTCTGTCTCTCTCTCGCTCCTCATTGAGGAATATCTGTCAGTGCCACCAATCGAACAAAAAAGTCAGGCACGTTTTTACGCACCCTCTATTGTCATGACTTATACAAGGGCAAGGTCAAAGGGGGTATGATGTCATAATAACCCGGAGGACAATTCAGTTGTCATAGCGATGGTCAACTGACACCGATCGATGAGAGGGGGCTGAGCGGCTTGGGCCTCAGGGTCAGGTAGAGATGGACAAATATGAAACACTATCTTACAATTGTCTTCACACAGTTGCATTACTAAGCATTCATGTGGACATTTGAGCAGTGTCCATTATGTGAACAAACCTTGGTGTGTTTGTATGAGATTGCAGTCCTCAAACAAAAGTGTTTCAAACTCTACAGCACTGTTTAGTGACCTCTTTACATATACTGTAGGGTAAGCGTGAGTTAGCATGCAAACTTTTAAGATTAACGTTTAATGCAAATAAGTATCAAAACCTGTTACATATTATTTAGTTTTGCTTTTCATGGGGAACTAAAAGTTAATGCAATATATTATAAAAAAATAACATGTTATTTTAAACATTTGTTATCATAATCATTAATCAGAATCTATTACTTGGCTCTGCCTCTGAAACAACTTTGCTTTTTGACTGACTTCAAGACCTTTTGTTTTTCAGACGCCACCTTTCAACAACCTGTCAGAGACTGAGCCCTACAAGATCCAGTCCATTTCCAGCGTCTAAAATCAAGTCCTGTCCTACATGTTGTTTGCTCTCAGAATATCCTGTTTAACTTGGAAACATGTCATGTTATGTAAGTAAAATTTACATTTTTAGCAGTCGCTTTTATCCAAGCGACTTACAAGGTGAGGAAAACAAAGAAGCGGTAAAATGGGTTATGAATGTCATTTCCAGTTGACTTTAAAACAAAAAAGACAAACGTGTAGCATGGACTGATGCAATTATCAGAAGTAAAAACAGTTATCAGAACTAATCCCATTCAAAACAGCGGGAGGGAAATGTCTCTTTAGCATACAAGATTGCAGCCAGCGTAACGTACCGCAGGCGCAGTCCGTGCTGGGAACGCTTCAGTTCCCAAACATTGTCGAGGAGGCCTGATCAAGGGCTTGCTGTGCTTCTAAATAAACAGTGACAAAATGATGGCTATTAACCCCAGCTATCTCATTTGCTGCCCAATTGGTTTAAAAAGACTCGCATGCGGCGTAAACTAATTCCTGCGGAAAAAAAAGTGCACCTAGTTCATTTCTCGGAGAGGCAGTCATTTACAAGTACAATGAGAGCAGGCTGAGAACATTCCATGCCTGTTTTATTAGTATTATTATTAAAAAACATTTATAACGTGCGAGGGCATAAATGTACGTGGGCGTGTGAAGGCAAGCGTAGCTTCTAACCCTTGTTAGAATCATTATTTTGATTATTAATGTCATTTTCTGTCCTTTCTCTTTTTCCTGGATAGGCAAAGGAGAAGTTGTGTGGTGTAAAAGCGGGGCAACAGTCGGGGATATTTTCGACGTTGCGATCATCAAGGTAAGAACGTGTTTGCCCTTCAATCACGCGATGTCAGAGAAACAAAAAATCAACGTCAACAGTCATTTTATTCTCTCTTCCGACGTGCTCGCTAAAGCTAAAAGACATTCTTGTAATTCAAGGTGAGCCCCTTATGCATATTCATAAGGGCCATTACCTTGAAGAGGAATGTCAAAACTTACCAGAAGGAGCATGCTTTGTTTTTTCAAGGATAAACGTGTATACGTGTGTTACCATGATGACACTCTTTGAAGTCAAGTGTACACAAAACAAAAACCGTTCGTGCATCGGTAGATGCATGAACCTGTCTCTCTCTTGCACGCATACATACACAAATGAGTTTTGCATCCACTGAATGTAGCTGTCAACAACCCATCAGTGATTTATCATTCTACCTGTAGTTTTCATCAGAACAATGGGCAGACTGTATATGGCATCCTTCCCAGAATTCATAGCGCCTTGACCATCGCAAGAAGTTAGGACTGTGCATTATCAAACAATGGCCTGAAACCCTCGCCATCTCTGTGTGTTTTGAAATCACATGGAATTGGTTCATTTTATTTATATATGTGTGTGTGTGTGTTTGTGTTGTATGTTAAACTTGCTCTGTTCCTTTTTGGATGACACTGCGAATCGTTCTTACTTTTTAAAACCTCCTCCAAACCACCTGGCGCTATTCTGGTATTAAATGTAGTCTTTCACTGTTCGATCAGGTCCTAATGGACAAGATCCAAAAGTCTTGTTCCACATTTCTTGTTCATTAATTATCCTATAACTGTTTAAAAATGTTGTGTTATGGAGGTAAAACGGGTTGTGAACATAATGTATACAATGTAAAGTACAATGTAAAGTTTACAAAGTGGATAAGCTTAGAAAACGCATAACACGCTTTAGAGATTACACACAATGTGGAATGAGTTTTAGACTGAATGTATGTACATTTAACAGCTCAAGACTCTGTTTGGGATCAGCCCCTTCCAGATTCCTCTTACAGACAGAATTACAAGCACTGCACACATGTATGGATACTGATGAACTTGAGCAGTAATTCTGGGCTATAGGCTAGGCCCACTTTATTGTCATGAACCGGCTTTTAAAGAAACTATCATTCTAACATTGCTTTAAGGGCTGGTGTTGTGTACACAGTGCTAGACTGATTTCACCGTGTCACCGTACTGTATGTTGTCAACACAAATGGTTCTTAAGGTGTTTCTGTATAAAAGAACAAGATTTGGGGAAATTTAATTTGTAATATTTTCAAATAACATCATATTTTGTCACATTTTGTATTATTGAACTTTATTAATGTACGCTCCCTGTCAGAAGTTTAAAATCACTAAATCATTCTTTATTATTATTTATTCCCCATTTTAGTATAATGTTAGTAAAATAAACTCATTTAAACTATTAGAGCTATAATTTTCTTAATCAGTTTCTGTTTTTGTACTTCAGTCAAGGGGTGGCTACTTTTAAAAAGCTAATATATAAGCAAACATGTTTGCATTTAGGTTATTTCGTTGTTTGCTGACTTTACTATTATTTTAAATGTGGAAAATAGAAATAATAATAAACGAATAGGTGGGTTTAAACTTTTGACTGGAGATAAAGCAAATCAGGTTTTCCCTTTACACTGTGGAAGCAGGTGAGAAAACTAAGAAAACAACCTAAAAAGAAACTTCATCCAAAGAATAGCAAGAAAAAATATTTCATGACTGTAACAGAGAGCTCAGAATTTGAATGTGTTTTAATGGTCTCAGTTGTGAGTTTTCGTCTGAAATTAATTATTCCTGTATTCCACATATTAATCTTGACATTTACACATCCAAAACTGTCAATATGCTCAGTCTGCTTAAATAAATGGCAAGGCGCTCTTCAACAATTGGGCACTTTAATTGGGAGAGGTTAATTTTCTCTTTAAACCTTAAAATGAAACCTCTGCCACCAATGTAACTGCATAACATTTCACCCGGAATGTGACTTTCACATCCTCTCGAACTCCTAATTAAAAGTAAACTCCACCTCAGCTTTTGGCATTGAAATGCATTTCAAATCAGCACAGCTGTGGAAAACACCTCACACAGACACCGGCTCCCTCGTTCAGGTGAAAATAAGACTGTCATCTGGGATAATGACTGGCTGACTGTACATTATTCCGCTTATTACACGACCACCTCTCAAATAAGTAAATGGACATGAAGTATTGATTTGAATTTAACTTATTTTTATTATTTTAGAATATAGAGTACCATTTAAGAACCCAGCACAAGGAAATGGTTTCCAGGGATGGCGGTCAAATACGTCTGACCACAGGATGTCACAACTGACCCATCATAATCAGGTATTCATGTAATAGAGTCATGTAATATATGTTTTGTGTTGTTTCTAAAGTACTTCATAGGGTTCGTTTTGTAAAGACGTCATGAAATGCACGTGTGTGTATATATAAATGTATATAAAATGTTTTTTGAATAGGTTATATCATAAATTCTGGGTCTCTCTGTTTGTTTGTCTCTCTGTCCGTCTCTCTCTCTGTCTGTCCATCTGTCTGTATCTATCTGTCTGTCTGTCTCTTTCTATCTATCTATCTATCTATCTATCTATCTAATATATAGAATAGATACTGTATGACAATTAATATATTTCTTTATAAATTACGTGCACACACATAACATCTCATCTCTTCATTTTCAGATCTTTAGACTGGACGCTGTTGCTTCACGCAGCCGCTGTATCATTAGTTTTACTGCAGTGACCCAGCTGGACCTGCTGTGGACTCGCTGCCTGACATTCATCAATTTGTCAACTTGATACCCTGCTCACCTCTCTTACTCTGAGGTCAGAGGTCACCACAGATCTGGCAGTGTTTCAGCACCGCTTCGTGTCATTTTCCTGTCAACCGACCAGCTGTCCACTCTGCAGTACTCATTTTTGTTACAGAGGGCATCTTAAAGATAAACGTGTTTCTTATACCTACATAATCTTTTTTTAAGTAACTGTGTAGCGTAAATATAGTCGTGTGGAGTTCGTAAACATAGTAAGGAAATTGTCAGGGGGACAAACAATTTAAAAGCTTCATTTTGGTGTACTTTAGGGCTTCTCTATAAACTCGGAATGGTTTGGAGTCTCTGTTTTGAGTAGGTCAAAGGTTATGCTAACTTTACAATTATTTCCAGGGCTGCCGCCCCCTCGGGGAAGTAAACTTGACTCACCTTTGACCTCCTCCATTGCGGTCGGCTCTGGAGATCACGGTCAAGCAGTCTGTCTGGTTATTGTCAGTGGTTTAACACCTCCTCCGTCATCATCAATCAAGCACGGCCATTTTTCCCAGCCCCCTAATCAGCACAGCCATCAATAACCACACCACTGATTTACCATTCAGCCGAACACCCTGTCCACGCACAGCCCACGTTAATCATAGACATTATGCCAAAGTATTTCAACTGTCGGGGATGTCTTAAATTATTTGATAAAGCTGTAAAAATAAAGCCAGTTTTATTTAGTGCAAAATTTAAACCAAACCTCACATTCCATTTTTAAAAAGCCGTTTTAGACCGAGAGATTTTTTAATCCTCTATTAAACGAAAGCCGTCAGAAATAATGGCACGGCTATTTGTATCTAAGTCTATTAAAAGTGCGCAATCCTTTTCTCTTACTGTTATTCCTGATCTTTAAGGCTTTCGTAACACAACATATTCCTGTAGAAGATGGATTTTTTTTGGGCCACGATATAAAAACCGGTATGGAAGTGGACGGAAGCGAAGCCCTATCCACAGCAGAGCATTTATCAGCCCCCTAAGTGACTGTAACAAAAGCAATGCTCCCCGGGAGAGAACCTGACAGCAGTTTTTCCCCTTATCGATCGCCACGCTCGCTCTGAGTGCTCCAGTTTATGACAAAAGAGTTCACGACACCGCAGTCAGAAAGTCAATACCGTGATAAATACTCTCCTTCTGTTCCTCCCTTGTCCAGCACTTTACCAGGCATTTGCCATGACAGTTATTAGTGCTGCAGTAAATCTGTGGCCATTGGAGAAGAAAGAGAGAATGAGACAGAGATAGAGGCTGGGAATTCCACCTCTAAATTTATGAACCCACGATGCGGTTTACTTAATTTAAAGACTGACCACGCTGGGTCAGCCAATCAGATTTGAGAATTTGTCAGTCAGTCAGATTTGAGCAGTTCGTATAGACTTGCATATTTAGCAACACTATTTGCTGTCGCTTGAGTTTCTGCTCTTGTTTTACATTATTTGAAAGTTATTGCACGTTTATGAAATAAGGCTCAAAGGATTTCCTTTCTTAGCAATGTAAGACATTTTAACACATGCCCGTTTGCTGTTTAGGGGAATTAATGCAATATTACATACATGTGTATGGTATCAGAATTCTCAGGGGGACTTGTTTTATTTGAATATTTTATTTTTATTTAGTACATTTTCGGATACGGCAAAAGCGCTAATCCAAAATTAATCCAGTTAATGTTAAAGTGGCCATGTCCCTCTGCTTGGAATAACATTAATCAATATAGAAGATTATGCCGATGGAAATTAAGTTATGTAAAATGCCCCATTCCTTTAACAGATTAATATACCCTTGCATATTTATACATCTGATAATGTGCAGAAAATCACATTACACTGTGTAACCTCAAAAACCTGTGCTAAATCGCAGGAGCAATGTATAATATGAGGATTACTACTTTACAGAGCACATTGTAAAACATTGCAAACGTAAGGCTAAGACCTTCCTGGAGCTATAGAGAGATCATGGAAACGGGGGCTGTCCAGAAATGACAGGTCTGAGATCAGATCCATCCCTGAGGAGTGAACTATCACACTGGATTTATTCCAGCAGGGTGGTGTGTAAATACCTGGAACAGGTTCCTGTCGAGAACACAGACCTTCCAAAAACTGAACAGCAGTCAAAACAAAACCATGCTGTTAAGGGAGGGAGCGTATACCAAGGAATGAACATGGCGTTGACTTATTTTTATAGTTTAGCAACTAGGTCAAACTCAGCAACATGTGTTTCTTAAACAGGTTTTAAAGGAACACTTTTTTGAAAAAATTCAAATGATGTCATCGTTTACTCATACTCATGTTTTTTTTACGCATGAACAATGTGCAGTTTTTGAATGATATTTTTATGCCACTTTTTGTCATTTTAGGACTTCAAAGCCCAATGTTCTTACACTCTCATTGTCAGGGAAAGATTGGCTTGGATGTTCTTCAAAACTTCCTTTTGGTGTTCCATGGAATGAAGAAAGTCATGCGGGTTCAAAACAATGGCAAGTAATTTTCAGAATTTCATTTTTGCGGGCAACTTTTCCTTTAATCACCCAGGAAGGAAACGCATCCATGTAAAACACAAACATCTTTGATTGTCAGGTTGAGTTAGGCTGGCGTAATGTGGGGTTAGTTTGAAGCCACCTTTGCCTCCCTAACAATACAGAGTTAATTTGAATATGTTCACCACTGATGAAAATTTCAGACCTCTAGCCTTTGTGTTCCCTGATATAATATTGTCAGTCAGAGATGGCGCTTATTGGCTCAGCTAAATTTCATGCCATTTTGCAATTGCGCTAGTAAGAATGTTTGTTGCCTCTTGGAAATAAAAAACATTTTTCAACATTCACATGTTGTGTTTACTCCAGTTGCGTAGGAACGATCTCAAAAGTGGTGAAACACAATAGACGTTATCGGTCTGACCTTATAAATATTAATTAAGTGATGTGAAGTTCACCCAGCAGTCGTAACCGATTTGCTAAAAAGTGATCG
This sequence comes from Ambastaia sidthimunki, assembly GCA_036877625.1. NCBI lineage: Eukaryota > Metazoa > Chordata > Actinopteri > Cypriniformes > Botiidae > Ambastaia > Ambastaia sidthimunki. Next base: position 21,505 of record JAZGTK010002162.1, read on the forward strand.
CACCCTCCACATTAGCACTCTAGTTCAATCAGCTACCAATGCAGTAGGTAATTGGTCTTAAGACTTCATTTAATGCAGTTTACAGTACATGGGAACTTGTGCTGTTTCTGTGCATCCAGAATGGCAGAGTTTATAGATGTGTTTGTGTTCATTTGCTGGTGGAGGCGTGGCTTTGATGAGCGCTCTGAAGGGGGGCGGGATCTTATGCTTTCAAAACTAGCTTGCTATTGCTAGCCTGAGATTGTCTTTACATTTAAATGTAAAATATCAGGTTGTTTTTCTATAGGTGAATCATTGGTTAGTAATCAGCCAGCTGACTTTTTCCTGTTGCTTTATTAAGCAACAACATAAGTATAATATACTGCCATTGTATTGAATTCACCCAACAAGAAATGAACTAAATTATCTTCTTTTGTGTTCTACAGAATAAGGAAAGGCTTACAGGTTTGGAACGACATGAGGGCGAGTAAACGATGATAGACATTTCATGTTTGGGTGACCTATTCCTTTAAAACGAGGAGCATCCTGAGGAATTAACTTATGAAGATCTCTAAATCAGCCTTTTGCAGCTGTCGTTTGCCGTCACATTAACTCATGGGATGGGCTTTGGCAGCACAGTGTAAAGAGCGAATGAGAATCTTCTTTGAAGTATCTGTGTTCTAACTAAAGAAGCGTTTTTCATCTTAAGGGCAGATAAACTATACCTAGATCAAAAGAAACAGTGTCACTAAAACCTCATACGGCAGTTCAGCAATACAAACAGGAAATATCCCATTAAGTTTCAGCATGTTACGCTAACAAGTTGGCACTCTTATATCGAGGCAGCGTGATTGCCATCCTGCCTAAACCGTCTAGGACAGCTGAGGGCGACGCGTGGCAGTGTGAATTGTGGAGACCCGTAGCCTGTCGTTCCCGCTGTGATGCGTACTAAACCATGGAGTGATAATGACCAGAGAGAGGGTGAGTAGGTGGATCAGGAGGTACAGCGAGATTAGACCCTCTGCGCTTGTGCCGTGCCAGAGTGTGGTCATGCGTCTCGCCAAAGCTGTTGTTCTGTTTCGTCTCTGGAGTGAGGAGGACTCTCATGGCTCCCTCTGATAACTTGTCTCACCATGCAGATGAGCCAGAACTACCTCAGCCCACCAGACTTTCTCGCATGCAAACACACACTTGCACACACACACTCAAACTTGTGCTGTAGATGTGTTGATCGCTCACAAACACAGACACGTCGAGCGGGAACAGACACGGTTTCTGACTGTACCGCTCGCTGCGCTGATAGTACCTCACAAAATCATACGTAACTTTTCCCCTGTCTCACTTCTCGTCTGTTTAGCCACACTTGACTATCTACATAAAGTCCACTGATGCTGTTTATATTGGCTGAGAACCTCTCATAAACTATGTATACAGTGACAAGTAGTTTGTTTGAGAATACTTTATGCAAAAACTTAGCACAACGTGACACAATGATAGTCAATTATATTAGGATTAATACATGAACTGTTATTCGATTTATTGCAGTTTATTGTGATATTTAAGTTTAAGTAAATCTAGAAACTTTGTTTTAAACAGGTGAACTATATGTTGTTTACTTGCTACACATATGAAATTATAAACATAATTTTGTCTCCTAGCAGACTGATTAGGAACCGGTGCCCCCCGAATCCTGGAAATCATGCAGAGGCCAGCCAATCAGATTGGTGGTTGGTAGAACTGACCGCATAAGCTAACTTTTGACATCTTTGTTTGAAATATGCGTTAGTTGGTCCTTAAATATTGCAATGGGGCATATTCAGGCATAGATTTTGAGGATAAGACAAGGTGAATTTAAAATGACCTTGTAGTATTGCATTGAAAGCTGTTTGTATGAGAGCATTTAGGCTTGCTTGTCTGTCTCTTTAGAATGTATTCATACTCTGAAAGATTAGGCCATCCTATGTCACCAATATAATCTGTTTAATAAAGTCTCATAGAGACAATTGCAATCAATTCCACCTGCCATCTTTAGGTGCTTCATGGTAATTTAAGACCCTAATCGTAGTTTTGAGCATATTTCATATACCGGTGACCAAACTCAGTGAATAGATGCGTCATCTTCTGAGCCCAACTTAAATGTCCTCTTTTTCGGAAGACCAGATTGTCTCCTTAGGCATGTCTCACATTATTTTCCCAAAGCTCCCATTTAAAAAAGCGTTACCTGAAGTGTGGAAGATCAGCTTATCCCGCAAGCTGAGGAACTCTCCTCTAATCCTCACCAACGCTTTTATTCCGTCTCCGAGCCAGAGAGTGCCTGTCCCAGCAGAGCAGACCTATTCATGTTCTCCTGCCCTCTCCGTTCACGTTTTGCCCTCCACTAGCATCCCACAATCCCCTGGACAAAGACAGCAGGAAGTCTCCATTATGTTAGAGGGCATCTAGGGTTGCTTCCTAAGGCTTAAGAAAAAAAGTGGTTTGATAAGAGCAAGTAACTCATCATCAGTCAGTCTTATGAAGAGTCCTGCACAAAAGGTGATCCAGAAGGGTTATCAGAACTTCAGCGGTAAATCCGGAAATATTTACCCTTTATCACAGTGCTCTGGTGGGTTTTAATGTTCTTAACATCTGTCCTGCGCGTTGAGAAATGTTTAACTTTGAGACATATGTCTGGGCCTGCATAGAATCTGGGCCTGCAGAAAGCTAGCAGATTTCTGTAGAATTTAAACTCTTAACATCAGGTTCTACAAATCTCATAGCCTTTGTGTGTTTGACGATGCTATCAGCTGCCAACAAGTGTGATACTTACACCCAGCTACCAGGGAATGTTCTCAGAACATTGTTTAACGTTATCTAAAAGTTCTCTCAGAGTTATCAAAAAACAATCTTGCAGTAACGTTAGCAAATGTTTTATCAAAAACATTCTGTGTCTGCAAAGCAAGTGCGTATTTTGTTTGGGCCTACAAATGACCATATGTGAGAACAGATCTTCATCAGTTCTGTGTTGGGGTTCACGTTGGTGTATGAACAGAAGTGATTGGTTTTCATATTTTAGTTACGAGAAACTCATGCCCTCATTATTTTGACCAAAACTAAATTATAAGCATTCTTGGTTGAAGAGCTTTCCATCAGCCATCATCAGTATAAAGTCAGATTACTCTGTGGAACCCTTTCTCTTTAATTACAGTGTGGACAGCTTTTTAAACATTTTTTCAAAGGTGAAACTATTCCCCTGTTAGGTGTGGCTTGTGTTTATGAGAGCCTGAGTTCCCTTTTTTGTGGCTTTCATGTGGCAATTAAATCTGTCTCCTAACACTGGGTGGCGGGAGGTGCTAAGACAAGCAAACGTCTGAACGAAAGGGGGAAAAAATGCTTTTGGCTGAAGGCTTTAACAAACATAATTAATTACTCCAGACAGGTATGTATTGAAAACATTCCGATCCAAGCCTCTGAGCCATTTAGATCAGTGGATCTGTTCAAATAAGCTACGGCAAAGACACGGATAGTGCAGGCTTGTGGAAATTAAAGCAACTGCGTCTCTTTAGTGTTTTTGAATGTAAAATAAACATGTTTTAACACATTTGCAAGGCAAATTTAGAGGGCTGTGATATGGAGGTAGGCACACATACTATATCATAATACTGTTTTTGGATTAGTACAATAAAAAATATGATGAAAGCTACATCAGCCGCATTTGTGGCATAATGATGATTATTATGGTAGAATGTGTTTTAGAGATTATGTCACATCCCTCGCTGATATTTTTCTTTATGTTTATAGTCATGATGTTGAAATTCAATGATTAAATATAATTTCAAAAACATGAGGTCAGTAGGAAACGTATGCACTTTGTCATGGGCTAACACATATAATGTTTAAATCTTGCGACTTGTTGCTCTGAAAGGAGTGCTTTACTTTAAGTGTATTGCTTAGTCTGGTTTAGTTAGATTGTAAGATTCTCACTGTAACTGCAGTTTATTTGTTGTTAGTTCTTTCAAATGTTTTTTTTTCTGTAGTTACCAGCTTTACACCACCAATGCTGTCCGTAGAGCCCACCAATGTTGTCCATAGAGCCCACCTTGTATTAAACCCAGACCATTCTTCTACACGTATTTGCTTACCTAGATATTTGTATAGATATAATTCTCAGTTTTAGACACCTAAGTTTGCCACTCAAATTACACTTGCACAGTGCTGTCGCCCCTCTAGCGCATTAGCAATTCAGTTGTTCTTCTCGGAGGGTGGGGAGGAAAAAAAACCTGGAGTCTTCTGACACTTCCCAAATCAATCACGTCGTCTCTACCCCCTCAACAAAGATAAGGTGCAAAGAGAGCAAAAATTCCACACCATTAGGTCACTGTAAGAGAAAGTGTCTAGACATTTATTTGTGTCTTGTGTCTCTCAGGCTCTCTTTGAAGGCGCGGGGTGGCCCCTCAGTCAGGTGTGTCCTGACTGGAGGAGGCATGGGGCGTGGGGTGGGGGGTCTGGATCAAGGTGTGGCGTTTGCGCTTTGATGTGGGGCCTGTCATGCTCCACTGCCTCCTGATGTCTTTTGGCTGCCGTGGTGTCTACCGCCGTAGACCAGGTAAACCTTGGGCCTCTTTCCGCAGACACACACATGCATGTACACACACACACTTACTGCTGTCCTTTTTTGTACACCGTGACACAGGAGGTGCTGAGCTATTGAAGGGGTTACAATGCTCGTCTTGTTGCCCTGCCTCCCACATTCTCCTTTCTGTGGTTACTGAGAAGACAGCTATGCAGTAATTTCAAAGGTATTATGCCTCAGGCAACAGGCCCCTGTAAACTTAAAGGAACATTTCAACCAAAAATGAAAATTCTGTCATCGTTTACTCACCCTCATGTCTTTCCAAACCCGTATGACTTACCAGAAAACGTTGAATTTTAGAAGAAATTCCTGGCCACTGTTTTCCGCATAATGAAAGTGAATAGGGCTGAAAGTGACAATGTTTTGTCATTTTCCCAAAATGACAAAACATACACCACAAAAAGCTTCATGAAAAGTATCTGTGCTATTTTTAATAAGCTACAATTCTTTTCAGCTAAGTCTTTGAACGTCACATGCTTTGTATGAGGAGCAGCCCAAAATGTAAGTTATGTGTAAGTTATTGTGAAATGTACGTTATTTGATGTAAATGTTGATACTGTAGTTTTCCTTCACGTGTTTGATTTGTGAACAGTGAAATCAACAGTAAATCAGTGACAGTTTCAGAACTGGTCTGACTGATTTGTTCATGATTCAGACTGATCCAGTTCTAAGGTTCAGTTTACTCACTGAATAATCCGGTTGCAGTGTTAACAGTCCACTTCAGTTTCGGTCAGTTTTTTTTTTTTACACACTTACAATATAGAGTAGTTTTTTAAAGGACAAAAATTGTCTGATAGGAAGCAGGTTGAAGGTTACCCAACTAACAATTTTAGGTTGTAAGATTGTTTTTGTAATGTTTGTAATTAATGTTTTTAAAATGTTCCACTTACAACCCAGGAATAACAGTTTTTTATACGTATGATATATAACATTAAACAAAGTTACTATAGTTGCTACTAATGTTACTGCAAGAATGTTTTTTGATAACATTGAGAAAATATTTTGAGAATGTTAGTCAACGTTCTGAAAACGTTTCCTGTTAGCTGGGTATATGGTGATGAATTTCTATGTCGTGTAATTCTTTGCATCCCTCTGACTCAAACTGAAGTGCTTCTCCTCCACTCAAGATGTCAGCGTGTCCGTTCTTCAGGTTAATTTTTTTGACGGCCTCCATTTTATTATCACAACCCAGATGGCAGCTGGAGAACTTAATTCCTGTTATATTTACTAAGTACGCGCCTCAAGTCTGCTGCTAGATCAGCAGAGCTCTTATGAAAATCAATGCACTCAGAGGTTTGGGTGTCTGTTTGCACCACATTGCTTAGCAGCATCATGAATGAGTGGTTGCAATTGTGGTGTGTTATGTGCAGCGTGAGTGTGTCGCATGTGTTGCGGGCAGCCCATGCTTAACTGGTGAACACACATACACACATCTAAATGGGGGCATTCCATAGACTACTATTGTTTTTATACACAGCTAGTTATAAACAACATAACCTAACCCACACTCTTACCCTAACAGAAAACATTCTGCATTTTGACAATTTAAAAAAAGCTTTATTTACTGAATTTTTATAGCGTTTTTACAAATTAGGTTTTGCTCAGGTTTGTCAGGTTTTGCTGACTTTTGGCTACAAATTTGCCCTCTTCGTTCTTGTACTTTTTTCAAACATCCAAGTTTTGGAGATGTCACACTTTACAATAAGGTTCAATTATGGCAACATTAATGCATAAGGTATTATAAACTGACAATGAACAACAATTTTAACTGGATTTATTCTTCTACAGTAATGTGAATTTATAAATAAGCTATTGTTAATTGTTCATTCGTGTTCAGTCATAATGCGTTTGCTTTTATTTATGACTTGGAATGTGAAAACAAAGTATGTGAATATGAATTATTAGTAATTAATGATAACCAAGATTATTTAAATGATTTTTTTTTAAAAGCCTTGTGCATTGTTTCGTGTTAGCTATTGATTTAATGTTAGAACTTTATTGTAAAGTGTCGACATACAAGAGCTCAACTCTAAAATTTGTGAGTGCGGTAAAAATACTTGTTTAATATGTTTTTAAAAAGTTTCTTATTCTGAGTGACTTTGAAATTTGTTGGTGTAAACTGTTTTCTCACACTGTCACTTTCTTTACTGGGAAGGAAACCTGCACCCGTGTTGTTGCACTGATTGTAACAGTGATAATACTCCTTCAGTAACTGACTTTTAGTTTTAGGCTAACTTTACCTGTAACCTTTCCGTCTACATACCTAAAACTTCACAGTGACTTTTCTACTGCTGTACAGAAATGACATTCAGTGCCGCATGCACAGTCATTTTAAGCGTCTGGGTTACATGTTCCTGGGTTTGAACTCACACTTTTTGTGTTCACAGGCCACAAACATACAGGCAATCAGAGGCTGCAGGCTTTGCGTGTGTGTGTGTGTGTGTTTTTAGCATTAGATAACATGGGTTTTCTGCTGGTAGACAAATATGGGCCCCATGGACTTAAATTACTGCAACTTGAAGTATATTTTTTGCAATACCCGAGCCTGATAGTATCAAGTAGTAAAACGCCTCTATCGAAAGCATTTGCAGAGCACAATATCTGGGTCAACAGCACCTGGGGCTGGAACATCCTGCCTTTCTCCAGGTTCTCAACATTTGGCTACCACAACTCTCTCAGTGACTCATACTTGTATGTTTATTGCAAAGACAGAACATTGAAACAACTTGTGGTTAAAAGCCTGTTTTAACCTGTGATTAAAATGATTGTGAAAGCGTATAAAGCGCATACTTACTGGGCCACCTGTGCAACTGAGAATACAACCTTTGTATTTGCAAACCAGGTTTTTATGCATTAGACATCCACTGCATCGTTAATTCACACGTTTGCGTTTACTAAAAGGACTGTGCCAAAGTTTCAAAATGATTTTCCTTTCTAAATGATGTCATGTTTTCATATCCACTTAACTTGGTGATAATTTGTGAAAATTAATGATGTTACTTGTAGTATACTTGCTGAGGTTTGTTTAACATATGGGGTTTGTTGTAACTGGACTAAAAGCCTTAACGATAAGGCTAATACAAGCAACAGATTAGTATTTTTTTTATTCATAGTATAGACTGCACCTGTCAAAGCTGGAAAACTGGGGCTAGTTGTCACACTTTTTACTCCAGTAAATGTTTCTCAGTGTAGGATTATTAAGTCATTTTCTGTGTAGGCACATACACCCACTTCAAAGTTTTGGCTCCAAAAAAGCAATTTACTGTTCTCCCCAATATTACCCAAGAAAAAAACATGTTTTCTTTTGATGTGTTGCTCTTTTGATAGTTTACAAGTTGTCACAATGTAAACATGCTGTACACTGATATCAGATTTTTAGCAAAATTCAAAAGGTAAAACAATTGGCACAAACAATTCCAGGAATGTAGAAAACATTCAAAATATCAAACCAAAGTTTTGGCAAACAGTAACGGCAATTCATAAATTTCAACATACAGTAAAACGTGAAAACTTGCCCCAGTGAAAAATGTGACAACATCCTATTGTGACTTCCAGCCTCCTCTCCTCTATTCTACAGCACAAGCAGGGTGTATGTGTACACTCAGCGGGCGGTGTGTGTTAAAGGTTTTAGAACAATGTGGAGCAGTTATTAAAATATCCCTAATGCGTGATATTCATTTATTTATGTGTTACAGTATTATACAATGAACAATGTGTTTATAGTATTTTAACAGTGTGTTTGGGGTTAGTTAAAGAACTCTTGATATGCGATGTGATATGTGTGTGTAAAAGTGTGTTGAGAAACTGAGGAGCGTGCATTAAAATATTCTGTGTGTGATGTGGGCGTGTTAAAGTGTTCACAGGGTGTGAGGTGCTGGTGTGTTTGGGTTTGTCGGTGCCGTTGGTTCAGCACTTCCTGTCTTAAGGTCCTGCCTACACACATTGTGTAAATATTATTTTGGCAAAATAATATGCAGTTAAAAACGTTTATCTGTGCAGGTTTGCATTAAATACCCAACAAAGCCTTAAATTTAGACCTAATTTTCTAATTGTTATTATTAACTCACTGTCGTGCTGTTGCAAACCCAAATGGATTTCTTTCAAAACCAGTTGGAATGATTAGATTTGAATTGGTTTGGTTTTAGAGTTTAACTGCATGTCTTGTTGCTCTAATACAGTGAACATGTCCACTTTTATCATACTTGCATGGTTTTGATCTGGATATCCAAAAGCTTCAGTCTGTAACTATTGCAATTAAAAATAATCAACAAGTATCTTTAGAATTTCTACTTTTGTTTTCTACAGAAGAAAGGAAATTGTTGGGCTTTAAAATGGCATAAGGTAAATATTGGCACAATTTTTTTGGCGTGTATCTTGGCTAGTAATGTATAGTATAGCATAGTATAGTATAAGATATAGTATAAACTATATGTCAACACAATCACCCTACTAACAATGATTTAAAAAGGTCTGCATGTATGCTAAAATCCAAGTTTACATTCAAACTCCATCCCCAGAGTTGTTGTCTGTGGGTAAGAGTTTAAATCTTTTCTATGCGATCCCAGGAGGTTTAAACGATATTCCTCGACCATTGACGTTTTTCAACTTTCATTTTTCTTTACGCTTTTCCACCTCCCCAGAAGATGTCTGCGAGATGAAAGCTCTGCGGTCTTACCTTATCACTGTCTTTTGGAGCTTCCCAAAAAATATGCCACTTCCCTGTTACAGGAGAAATAGCATTTGGGATTATAGTTCTAAGGACAACCCTGACTATTCACACTTGGCATTAGCAAGACAGCCTCAGTACAAGAAGGATATTTTTTATTCCTTCAATTTAACTTTAATTACTCAAATCTCTGTGAGGGCACACAAGAAAAGCCCAGGCATTTGTGTCAAGAAGATTACCAGACTGCCCTGCCAAGTCTGCGCGTCGCTGCATCGTTAGATAGAATTCAAATTCAAATCCGGGCTAAAGACAGTGCAGCTGTCACCCTCTGGCCTGCAAAGAACCCCTTGGATCAAAAATTAGCTGTCCTCCCTCGTCCTGCTTCTCATCTTCTTCCTTTTCCCCCCCGAGGACCCTAATCCCTCTCTCCCCACCGACTGTGACAGCCAAAATAAAGCCATAAACCTGCAAAATAATTAGTAATTAAAAATAAAAAATGTTTCCTCTTTCATTTTCAAGTCAGGTAAGAAAAACTGCGTGGATGTCAAGGGCACGGGTCCCTGTGCCAAAACAAACCACGTTTTCTTTCCGATTTACGCTTAAGTTTGCATTAAGATACATCTGCCCACGGTGGCAACATGTCGATCGTGAAACGCGCACGCAATCTCTTACGTTTTGGGAGGTCTTTAAGTCACATCGCGCTTTAACGTGAACATTTTTTTTGCAGTGAAAAGCGCTGATGTGTCAAAGTGACAGTCGGAGAGCACTTCGGTCTCATCAGGTTTGTGAGTAATCCTTCTAAAGTAGCACTCTTTTATATCTAAACATGTTTTTTGTAAGTTCTCGGTCATTTATAAACACTGATGCTGTAATTTGTGTGTATATATCTAACAAATCTGTTGTTTTTCACTTTTTTAGGATCAGGAGAGATAGGACAAAATATGATGGGAAACAAGATCTGAACCTGTTTGAGAAATGTTGCGAGCTGGATTTAAAATTGAGACTCATTGTGTCTGTTAGGCCACAGGTATGACACACATCTGTTTGCTAAATATCTGCAGGCAAGCCAATAGTCTATTGTGAGGCCTTAAAAATCCCAAAGCTCAGTGAAAGAATCTCCCGTTGAGCCTTTGGTCAAAATGCTGCCCTACTGTTGAAACTCAGTTTAAGTCATATTTTACCAACAATGCATGTATTCTAAACCATGTCTATGGATCATAAGGATTTGTAGCAATTGCCACTTATTGGCTCTGCTGTCTTGTTATTCACTTCCAATAAAATAGCTTGACATCATAGCCTTGGGTTCCTGCCCTGCCATCTATGCAGGGGCTCTGAAGTCTCCCACCCTGATCAATCAGGCTTTTAAAACCCCATATGAGGTTCTGGAAAACCAGAATAACTTGCCATGACTCGGAATGCCATGTGCAGCGCTGCAACTAGTTTTTTGTGCTTGAAGAGCACCATGCATGTGCTGTAATTGATTGGCATGCTGAAATTACAGGAGCCGTGCGAGGTTAAGAACGGACGTGGCATGGGGCTGATGCATTAAATGTGTCTGGCATAGGCAAGCAAAGCATCTGATTACAATTTGAAAGCACAGACCTGGCGCTGATTAAAATCAACAGTCCAGATGTATAGTCTGAAGCCCCCTACACTGCAGTGGTAAATAGACTAAAAAGAACAGCGCCATGGGATGAAGTCACGACACGCCAGGCTTATTACAGCGTTTTAGAAAGGCTTTGTTGCAATCAGCCAATCATTAATGAGGTTTAAAAGATGTGGGCGGAGCCAAGTTGGCCATTGATGGACTGAACTTCCAGATCCACATGTAGACCATGTAGGGATGGGTTTGTGCTAACAGTTGAAAATAAACATGCATTGCATGCGTATACTATGCATATCTCCCTTTAGGAGTTTACCAGCTCCCTTTCGTCGTCTAACAAGACTCAAAAAAACAACTCGCAGTAACCCCGCCCCCTCTTCCCTGTTCCTCTCTTGGCCCCAGGGAATGAAGGACGATTAATATCTGCCTACCTTGTTACCTAATTCATTATGGAATAGCAGTTAATTTGATTTGATATTATTTTAATAAAATTCCGTAATATATTAGATTGTTTCAGGCTATCAAAATAATTTTCCAATTATTACGGTTACTCAACCAAGTCTCTGTTTTTTCCCCTTTGCGAACGGCAGTTGGTCTGACTGTGAATATATTAGCTCCAACAACTCCATCCCGTCTGAGGGGAGAAAACTATATATGCATGATTACACCAGAAATGTTATTACTGGTAATGTGACGCCCGCAGAACTACGAAAACGGCCCGGAGTTGGGCGTGTGATTCGCGCAACATGAAGTCTTAAATGCTTTTGATTTTGGTCCTGTAGGGAGAAGAATATGTGTTCAATATGTGTTATTTATACACAAAACAAAATGTTTAGGACTTTTCTAAAGAGAAGAGTAGGGTAGCGTGTCAGTGGGTGACCCCTTCCTCTGGCAAACTACATAGAATAGAATAGAATAGAATAGAATAGAATAGAATAGAATAGAAAGAGCTTTACTGACAAGTATGTTTACATACAAGGATTTGTGTTGATGACGAGCTTCTAGTGCAGAATTAAAATAGGGAAAACAGTTATATAAAATAATAAAGTGCAAAAATAGGAGTAGTTTTGTGAACATACAGAAAAGTTATTGCGCAGG
>JAZGTK010002163.1:0-33449 GCA_036877625.1 Ambastaia sidthimunki
GGTTCCAAAATTAGCTGGAAATATATAGCAATATAAATCCTGCTTTAAAATGTGCAGTTTAAAGCAAAAATCTGTTGTGAAGTGCAGCTGCCATTCTATATGACTATCAGCTGTCACTATTCTGCAGGCTGAGATGTTGTTTTGTTATCTGTGTTTGTCTGAGTGAATATAAAGTGGCTTGGTCAGGTCCCTGGGAGGGGGGCAGGGTGCAGGGTTGAGAGGCAGGCTGAAAATGAGGATGGGGGTGGTTTATAAAGAAAATCTCTTATATACAATAGATTATTCACACATGCTGTGGGGAGGGGGGAAGCCTATGACTGAGGGAATGTCCTTGCTTTAAATTCCTACTGCCAGACCAATGCTCTGCTCTGAAACCTAATCAGCCACTTTCCATCTACTCTCTACACAGGCAGCTACCTCCTAAGGCTGCATCCTATCTGAATTGAAGCCTCAAAAGTGACTGATTTGGATCAATCTACAAAGGCAAAAACTCCACAGGCCATACAAAATGTTCCTCAAGAAAAGCACTGGCACACACAAACATTAGGTCAAGTAATCAAATAACTATTGTTCTGTTTAGTTGAATTATTTCAACATACAAAACATATTCTGAAGCAGCCTGCACACATCATAAGCAAATCATAAGCAAATATATGATGTCTTACAATTTTTCATACTGACAAGGATTCAGTATGAATTTTCAGATGCCTTTAAGAATTGGTGTGTGTGTGTGGTGCGAAAAAGTGAACTGCTCAGACTTCATTAAACATGACCTACAGATAAAACCACAGAAATTCCAAACCTTCCCACTCAAATCTCACTGAATGTGGAAAACACTCAAGGTGGCAAAGACAACGCCATGATTTCACCTTGAACTAAATCAATAGTCTCTTAAGGGCAGAATGATTATTTGAATCTGGTTTATGCTCCTTCTGAATGTTCTATTTATTATCTCATTATATCCCCATCCACCAATCATGAGAGATACTCTTTAATTTGGTCACAAAAGTTAATCAGACATAAACAAAACGGGGGATAACGAAAACCCAGATTTACTCTTTCCGCAGATTAACTGACCGCTGCATTGTGTTGAAGAACAGGGGCTTGTGGAAGTTTGGCCTCGGGAATGATGAGTATATCGACCATCCAGGCCATGTTCCCCTGGGTCTGCCAGTCTGAATGGAGAGGCGTGACGGAGGACGACAGATAAATGATTTACATAAATGAACAAATGATTCAATGGATTAACTGTGAGCAGGAGAGCCAGGCAAAGACAGACACATATATCTGTAATAAAGTCTAACAAACATCATTGGATTAATTAAAAGAGACCACAACATTACATCATCAAGCTGATATTAAAATTCATGTTCTTATTTTTTTCTGTTCGGTGATGAAGTTGTACTATGTCTCTGGAGTGGCAAAGAAATGTCAGCAGTTGTCTCTCCCTCTCCTCATTCTCTCTCTCACACTCTTTTTTTTGCTATCTCTCACTTTCCCTCAAACACACACTCTCTGTCCCTCTCTCTGTCTCTCTCCCCCTTACACACACACTCTCTCTCTCTCCACTTTTTCTTCTCATCTACATCCTCTCCTTCATGTAATTCTCTTCTCATTTAATTGTACATTTCTATCCTCAGTATTTTCCACTTTTTGTTTTAGTAACAATATCTTCAGATATGTTCTCTGTCTTTTCTTTCAATAAGAACACTCTTCCAAAAATATAATTTCAAGATGTCTGTAAGGTTCTGTATTCAACATCAATCCGATCATCATATTGGTCTTTGGGTAAGAAACACAAGACTGATGTCACTGCATTAATTCAGTTCTGTACATACTACAAAATTTGGTGCCACTACCCTTTTTTTTTTAAAGTGAATTAAGTTTAAAAGATTATAACTCCTGTAAACACTGTCTGTGTGTACAAAACAGTATTTAGCATTTAGAAGAGGAATGACAACCATGACAAGGCTGCAGTGTACACAGCCTCATTTCATTTGCACTTACTCCATCAAGCACTTAGTGGCCATATTTGCAGCACCTCTAAGCAGATATTTCAGTCATACAAAACCAACTCCTAGCAACCTAAATTGGGCAAGACTGATACTTCCAAAACCACTGGCTAAGGTCACAATAAAAACGTATTTGCTACCAACTATTAAACCTGACGGTAATGGTTCCATAAATTCTAAGTCTTAAATAATAGTAGGTAATTTTGTAAAGTCTGTAAGTAGCAAGCTAGCTTTGACAACATAATCTCAACCTCCCCTCATACATAGTTTGACAGGCAAGCAGGAGATACCATCATTGCAATTGGACCATATGCAATGATTGTACAAACATTTTATGATCCTGTGCCTTCCACAGGAAATAGAAAACTACTACGCTTAGCACTTTTATTACAGAGCCCTTTCCCCAGAAAATCGTTAAGCAATTGACAATTGGTTCTTCTTACAGGAAGGTGGGACTTTCTTTGCTAGCAGCCATTATGAGCTGTTCATACTGTTCCCCATTCATGAAAAAACTGTGACATCTTGTTAATATTTATAATATTTAGTTCCATGTCTACAAGAGGTGAAACACAGGGTAATTTCAATAAAAATTCACACACGTCTCTAAGAAATCCTGAGCTTTCCAAAACACCCTGTTCCACTGAAATGACAGAAATAGTTACAGTAATTCCTGTAAATAACACATTGATTCGATTATTGATTTTTGAAGAATTGTTGACAGGATGCAATGAGAAACCTACAAATAGATCTTTGACCACAATAAAATGACCTCTAGAAAACTATTGTCATCTCACTAATGATGTAAGAGGGTTCAGGACAACACAGAATATTCAATTACCAAGAATACACAGACCCAGTCCTTGACCCCAGCATTAATGACCCAGTCTGGTCACATCTGAGGCCAAAGCTTAAATGAGAGCAAACAAGAAAGCATGAAGGATCTAAAATTTTAAAAGCATGCACAGCTCATTTAGTCATGCTACTAAGATTGGTCCAGATCATTGTTAAGGCCTTTATTAGCTAGGCTAAACCCCTAATGTCAGTAATACTTAAGTAATGAAATTTGAAAAATGCACGCTGTTATGCCAGTCAGTATTAGCTTTCATATTAGCTTTCATATTAGTAATGTGTTCTACACAGTATTGTGCTCTACACATTGTGACTACACAAATAAATAACAAGATACAGGTCCAGAGTCTCTCTTTTTAATATGGTCTAATATAGTTCTGTGGTCACCAGAGCATCATAGAAAATATATTTCCACCTTTAACATTACAACATCATAAACAAACTACAGCAATAAAACTGTAAGGCATACAATATTATCACTGTATGAGGTTTTGTCTGCTGTCTATATAGGCAACATTTAAACTGAAATGGCACCTCATACGTGATGAGTTTATAGTCATAAAAATTACATAACACAAACCAATATTAGTTTAAAAAGAATAAACAAAAGTGGAAAATGTTGGAAATAGTCCATTTAAAGTACTGAATGAAATAAGTGAATTTATAGGCAGATTTTCCAAAAACGTATCTTACATATTTATTGATCTTGTCCCAAAGTATTTTGGGATTTTGAGAGTTTGTCTGTTAGGCTCATGATGGTGTCATCCCTCTCACTCTAAACATTTAAATCAAGTTGGTTAATTCACTATATGCACGGTTACTTTTCAGATTTCAATAAGTGAGCTTGAGTATTTCTGGTGAACTGTCAGATATGAAGATGTCTTTGTAGGTAATCAGATGGAAAAATGGAAAAAACTGACTGTTATCCCCTCACAGCACTGAAATGCTAAAGTCTCTTAATCTTTTTACAATCAAACAACTTTAACTAAATTAATGCTAACGCTATTGATGTTGTTAAAACTTACTCAGAAGACTGAAGATACCACCACACCAACAAATGACAATTTATCAGAGATTTTCCTGGCTTAAAGCTGCCTTAAATTATTGTAGAAGTTCTAAAGAATGTTCCATGCATATGGTTCCATGCATATGGTTAATTGGGTTACTACTAACTCACCTCCCAGTCCAGGTCTCAGACGGTTATCATAGCCGTCCAGCAGGCGGTCCAGGATGCGGGTGAACAAGGTAATGTTGTTTTTGAAGGCATCTGTTGTGGAATCCGCAGACACTGAGCTATGAAACATCAAGCATATGTGTGAACTGAACAGTCCAGAACTTGTATGTTATTATGTTATTACTTGTATGTAACACTGTGACGTTATTAGAACATTCTTTTGTTTGGTTCCTCATGTTCTACGAACAGTCCATGTGCCCATGTGTCATGCAGCTAAAGAACATAATTAACATACTTAAGCATAATTGCTTTAATTAGCATAAGCAATCATGCATATATTATGAGTGGTGACTTGATTGCTTTGCCAGCTGACTGCTAAACCCCTTCAATGTAAAAACAGAGTCGCTCTGTCCCAAAACCTACAGATGATAAAATAATGAAACTGGATAAAACAGTTCTAGCTAATTTAAAATGAACTATTTTACCCAACATTTGTGTGTTCTATAAGAATCACTAGTTCTTGATTTTGCAACAAAACCACAGACTGTGAACAAACATATTTGTGTAAGTTTCCCTGAACACAATTTCTGCCTAAAACTGCACAGTAGTTCAGCTGGCACAGCACCATATGTATCACACTGCCACAGGGAAACTTTCTATTATGCAACAAATTTGCAGTTAATTTGCAGACATACATCAAGAGTATTTAAAAAAAGCTAATGACATGGCTTAAAGCCAGTTAAACTGTTCCCATTTTTTACACCTGTTTCAGGGTAAATGCACAACAACACAAAGGAAACTGAAGACGGCTTTTTTAGTATTTTAGCTTGGACAATTTTGACCCATTTAAAGTTTTTTTTAAAAAATTCTGTTCGTAGTCTTTTTTTTTGTTGGAGGACAAACCTCTCCCTTGTGCTGGTCCAGTCATGACCCAGATTGGATCTGAACCCATCTCATTCTAAAGTCATTCAGAATGAATTCACTGCTGATGAAAACTGTCATATTTCATGAATCAACATTATGACACAAGCCAATATTATATTGGCTTATTGATTGGTATGGCATGATTTAACCACGTTCTTTCTCTGGAGAGTGACAGTCCATGTCAATTATTTGATATGATTAAAAAGCAAAAAGCCCCAAATGAATATGGACAAAAGGAATATGAGCATGTGGGAAGTGAGGAGAATAATTATAATGCATGTGGTCAATATTTAATCACAGCTCTGAAATACAAAACCAGATGAACACTTTTCAATACTGTTGATTAGCATCCTGAAAACTAGCAACATTTCAAAACAAGCAGAATTTCAATGAAACTTTCAGGAGGGTGGTGTTATTAGCATCTGCCCAGTCCAACACATATGCCCAAATACTACAACTGTTAATGGTGCATGTGGTTGGATTGAACAATTTTGAAACTTTAAAAAATAATTAACAGAATAAATAAAATTAATCAACATTTAATTAATTTTTTTAATAATCTTTGCACTATTTATTTCCAGTTTGCTTTGGTTTAATAGTAAACTTAATATCTCATACAAACGCCTAATGATCCTTTTTTAGCACTTCAGACCCCTTTTAAATAAAAATCTAAAAACAGGTTAATTTACAGTTAGATTTTGGACTTCATGGTCACAATACAAAATAACTACTTTTATACGTTTTATATGTATTTTTTTAACAAAATAAATTTAATTTTATGCACCTGTAGCACCTCCCCTTATTAAGAACCCGTTGCTTTGTACTTTCTAATCCACACAGGTTGTTGTGCACCACCTAGAGGACTCGAGCCGGACCAAATGCCATTATCAATATTTTCAGAAAGTTTCCCCATAAACAGGACTATTCTGCATGAATTAAACTGGCACTAATTGTTCCTCATTGAATAAACATGAACCCGCTTTCCGTCAGTCTTGCTCACCGAAGCGATTTCTTTTGGTGACCACCGGAGTGGGACGCGTAAAAGTCTCCAGTTACGCACGGACACAGGTTCATGGCATATATCAGAAACATGATAAAATGACAACTATGTATTCTTTTAATGCATTAACATGCACGGCATCCCTATAAAAAAGAACCCTATAGAAAGAAATAAATACCCTATAACCCTCTGAAAAGAAATAAAATATATAATGCAAGTCCTTACCTCGTGTGCCAAAACAGCGTTAACGAGACTAAGGTAAGAAGATGACACAGGAACAACCTTTCCCTCATTTCTGCAATTCAGACCTGTAGAAAAAAACGAAATCCATAAATCAGGTGAAAAATCTATGTTTATTTTTACACAATACTGTAGATCACAATATAAAATTACAGGTTAAGTTCATCAGTCCATAAGCGCACGCTGATCTATACGATCCACCTGCTGATCTCACGCGATGGATGGATCCCAGACGTTTCATTAATATTTACACCGCGTTAACAAGGATTCATCCTTAGTATTCATTGACATGACACAATCACGATATGAATATCAATATGACGTGCTTGAGCCCTCAAAAAATAAATCATGAGACAAAAGCACAACAAAGCGTTCACGTCTTACATGCGCTCGTGATAAAATCTCCAACATGTAAATGAAACGTTTGGTTGCGCATGAGTGATCATTTACACACACGGCTATAAATACAAACACAAAATGATGCTTACTTGAAGAGGACACCCACCTGTAATTTACCAGACCTTAGATGCTCTGAACACAAGCAAAACCGGAACGTGAAAGTTTATTTCCAGACGAAAATGGAATGGAACCGAAGACGCGATCTTGAATCTTATTTAAGAGCGCGCACGTGGATCGAGAACGAGCTTTAATAACATCCCATCGTGGATTAAAGATAATGCACTGTAATATTAGATGCGAGCATCACTGTGAGGGAGTCCCCGGTCTTCTCCAACCGTTACTTTCACTCGCCCTCTCTTTAACTAACGCACTGATGTGCCCTGATCCGCCGTGATCTTGAATTTTCTTTACTAAATCTTATACTGCACACTATGTTTTTTTTTCCTAAAAGAAAAGGGGAATAACTACAAAGAAAAGACACGCAGATAACTGGGTCCTAAAGGCAGTCATATTAAGGCGCAGACTCTTCCTTTGTCATACGTACACATAAATACAAATATAGCCGCGTTATGTGATGGTGTATGTTATTCATTTGCAGAATTGAGACAGACGATGGCAGTGCCAGTTAAACATAATGGACCAAAGTCGATAAAACGGAATTTCTCTAAAATATCTCAGCTATTGAGCGTTTGACAATATCCTTAGGTTAGGTTAACCTTGGGTTAATGTCTTATTTTAACTTATTTCTTTTTAAAGGTTAAAAGAAATAATTACTTAAATATGAAAACTCATTATTTACTCACAAGTCTCTGAACAGCTGTGCAGTGTTTTCTGTTTCCTGCAGAAACTGTTACACATGTCATGCAGAGATGGAAAAGCGTTTAGTGGAGTGACTTTCCACGTGTAGGCAAACAGTTATTAAAAGAGGTTACCTGCTGTGCTTATCCAGTCAATGTTATTGACCTTGTAAATATGCAAATAAGAAGATTTACAAAAGTAGTGTTACATTTTCCAAACTCGACAACGATTACTAACCCTGATAAAATACAAAAACACAAAAAAATACAAAATACAAACAGCATGAAACATAGAACAACGCAGGATTTTGTTAAACCAGACTTACAAATAACCCTAGATTTACATATTTAATATGAAAAGTTCATATTAAACTATTTTAGTTAAAATATCTGATTAATTAAATATTATTTTAATTATATTATAATTAAAATATTATGGTCAGCTTGTAATAAATGTCATGTCTCTTATTGTCTTTCTGTTAAACACAGGTCTAAGATGGTAGTAGTGCCTTTATTGTGGGGTCTTTTAGTTATACATTATTAATGTCTTAGATTTCAACATGAAACACATCTTTTATCAAAGCTCTCCTAGGAATATTTGATGTCCCCTTGTGATATGAATACCAGGGGTATCACTGGAAAAATGGTGCATATGCTTGTGTGTATTGAATTACACAGTCATAATATAGATACAAACCTTCTTTCTAATCTAGTAAGCCTGCCAATACATAGGTGTTTATAACGTTTTATGACCTCTCTCTTCCTCATAATGTTTATTTATGGTGGGATGGATATCATACAAAATGGAATCCTTCATCTTAAATCAAAAACAGTAAACCGCCAGTGCCTTTAATTTTTCACTTACTTTTGCATCCTAAACACGCTCGCGAATGGGCCCTGCATCTGATTGCGACAGCCCTGAACACATATCACTGTATGCCAGTTTAGATATTCAGTAATTGAATTGCAAAGCAGCAGTATTCAATGATGCCCCTTAACTAATTGTGTAGCAAGTATGCAACTTCCCATAAAAGCAATTTATTAGGAAGCCTATATTTATCATTGATTAAGCCCAGATGATTAATTTGTAATCAGTCTATGTCCCCTACAGATTCTGTATAAATATTTAAAGAGGGAAACGCCGCTTGGCTGGCCTGAAGTTGCAAGGAGATGAATGGCAATGTAAAGCGAAATGCCAAACTAGCAACATTTCAAAACAAGCAGAATTTCAATGAAACTTTCAGGAGGGTGGTGTTATTAGTATCCGCCCAGTCCAACACATATGCCCAAATACTACAACTGTTAATGGTGCATGTGGTTGGATTGAACAATTTTCACATAACAAAGTAATATAACAAATAGAGTTAATCAACATTTAATTACATTTAATTCAAAGTTTTTATCACCTTTGCCCTATTTCTTTCCCATTTCCTTTTGGTTTTATAGTAAACTTAATAACTCCTACAAACGCCTAATGATCCTTTCTTTAGCATTTTAGATCCCAATCTCCTAAATCATAATCTAAAAAACTAAATCTAAATCTAAAAAACAGGTTCATTTACTGTTACATTTTGGACTTCATGGTCACAATACAAAACAACTACTTTTATACTTTTATATGCAAGGAGATGAATGGCAATGTAAAGCGAAATGCCAGCGCGTGGTTGCCAATGTAAATACTCTTCCTGCTCTAGTATAAGTGCGATATTGCAAGATTTGGGCCAGCGTGGATTTCAAAGAGTTTCACCTGCCACTACTTCAAAGGTACAGGTTTGGTTTGTGCACCTAACACAATTAAAGCGTTTTTGCTCTTGGGTGACAATGGCTATTGTTTGGAAAGGCATATACTACTGTAATGTAGCAATCTTACTATAATATACAGTAGAGTTTCCCACAATCCTCCAATTCATTTCTCAATTTCATTAACTTTCCTTACAGTGTGAAGAATGAGAAGGATTTTTCATTTTTTGATTGGATTACCAGTTAAGACCTTTTCTCAAAGTTGTATCTAAAATGCGAAATAGACAATTTTATTGTAAATATGATAACTGGGGTGCAACTTCAGATGAAAACAAGCTGAGGTCACTTCACAACAACACAACACACTTGCAGTGTGTGTTCACTCCTCACTAGGGATGGGTTAAACGCAGAGGTCACATTTCGGTTATGGGTAATAATATCTGACAAAAACATGTCATTTTCACAACAATGTACTATTGCATGCACTGCTTAAAATGTTTATTGTCAAACTGAATATTGAATTTTTTAATTATTAGCAGGCAAACTTACACTGCAAAGTGAGCATGACAATGGCCCCGTTCAGATTAAAATACCAGATAACTGCTTACTGAGTGAAAGAGTATGCATTGAAAATATAACAAAAATATAATTATATATATATATATATATATTAAAAAATATAAATATAACATAATAACACCTAGCATTGCTGTCACATGACCTCATCACACTGCATGCAATTCTACATTCTTAATCCATTTTGCTGTAAATGTCTTACCATTTTAATCCAATCAAAAATGAGTCAAGAAAAAGATTATATATGTATATATAATCCACCTTTTGACTTTAAGAACATCCATTGTACAAAGCAAAATATTTGAAGCCCCCCCTTTACAATTTCTACCCAATAAAATATGCTGGAGCTTGGTATAACTAGAAAGATGCATATTACAATAAAAATACAAAACCAGGGCAGTTGTAACCTAATGGTTACAGACTTGTAAACCAAAGGTTGCAGGTCTGATTCCCACAGCTAGCAGGAAACAACTGAGGTGCCCTTGAGCAAGGTATCCCTTCCCCCAGTTGCTCCCTGGGCACTTCAGTGATAGCTGCCTACTGCTATGTGTGTGTGTTCACTACTCACTGGATGGGTTAAATACAGAGATTACATTTCACATATGGATTACCATAGATTGACTTTCATGTTACCAAATATTTAGCTTAAATTGTTTTAGCTTATTTTAGTGCTTATTTGCTTTATTTAAATTCAATTTATAGTCATCTTGAGGCCCCATTACACATTTGTTTAATGCCCCCTGGGTAAGAAATACTGTTCTAAAGTACATATGGCACTGATAGTATGACTAGTGTAGTAGAATACTATTCTGACAAAAGCCATGTAAAATTGCCAGGTAAGAAGAACATTTAAGATAACTTGCCAATTTATTGCATGACTCATAAAACATCTCTCAATTGTATATGAATGTTTTTACAGCTTACCTGACAAAAAACCAACAGAACAGACAATGATGACAAACTCTCTGCTCAAACTGAACGCTAAGAAAATGGCGCACTTAACTGTAATGACTACCATGATGCTGCTATTAGCATCTTTCTTTTGATGCATGTCAGTCTCTGTCTCTGTTTAGTTTTCATAATCACACCACTATTGTGGTATGACGCACACGGTCACATTTCATTCATCAAGTGTCCCGTAAGGCCGCCCAGGCGATGATAACGTCTAATTGAGACAGTTAGTGGGATGGAATTAGTCTGGCTGTGTGGTATTAACCTGGTTGCCTGGAAAATGCTTGAGCTGCAACAATATCAAACAAAACATGACCTGTAATGCTCACGTAAGAACTGTTTGCCATAATGTTTGGCTTTGCAGCGCAAAACGAGCCGTATTCTGTGAAAATTCGATTAGAGAAGACGCAGGGAGTGGGTTTCTTGGATATGTACTTTTGCTTCGCAGCCTCGGTGGAAGTAATTCAACAATGTGAAATGAAACAGGCTGGAATTTGAAACATTTGCTCACCCTTGCATGGAACGATAGAAAGGCTCTCGGCTGATTATACAGTAACCTGAAATTCAAGCCCACTGCTCTGCACTTTCAAGCATGTGAAAATAAATGCAGTCGGGCTTCTGGGTGAGAATGCGTTCCATTAGATCTGGCACAGGTTCTCAGGTGTTCAGCTTCACACCGTTCTGCACATGTCACTGTTGGCACGGAGGGCCGGCCCGCAGAGTCAGACGGAGTCCAGCCGAGCCCCTCGCTAACCACACAAATGTCACCTGCCGCACACTTCAGGAAAATTTCACAGAGATAAGTGTCCAAAAGACAACTGAAGAATTTTAATTTGAATTGATGAGGTTGTTTGGCGTTATAATCAGCTATGCTGCTGTTTAATAGCATGCTTTATTCAGATCTTTATCTTTGCAATGCCTTATCTCACCTCTGACGCATTATATAAAATGTGCAATGAGTCACATAGTTAATAACATAGTGGACAATCTAAGAATCTTAGAGAAACAGTCTCTTACAGAAACAGTTCACACAAAAATAAACTTCAACTTTATGTAGTTCTAAACCCACAATAAACTTTTTGGCGTTTACACTGGCACAAAAAAAGATTTTTTTACTCAAATCTGACACATTGGAATTTGTTACACATTTGTAAACACAAAAATCTGCATGAGATTTTTTCGTATCCGTTCTGAGCCACTTCCAATGTGGATTTTAATCGGATACATATCCGATATCCAGACATTCGACCTGTGTCTAAACACACATATCCGATTCACCTTGGCTATGACATCACTGTTCCTCGACGGATTGCGTTTAACACCATCATTTTCGTACATCTACCGACCTGTCTGCAATGCCAGGGCAAAATCAAAAGCATTAAAGCCAAATATAAGGAGGCTATAAGGATATATGGAGTTGTCATGTCATCAATGTAGAAAGCATTAAAGCATTTTAAAAAACGCTTTCGTTTTTTTGTCTAATTAATTGCTGTTAGGGGTTCCTTGCAGAATTTTAAACAGTTGAATTAGCAAAAGTCCATCCATAATTTGAGGGTTAATCATGACGCTCATGGTTAGTGAATGAGTGGAATTTCTTTGGGCAGGAGATTAATATAAACACAGGCATGGGATACCAGCTGTGTCTAATGTAAATGTAAACAGAACTTAGAACTTTAAGGACATTAAGACTTGCAGTGTAAATGCAGCCTGTGTGTTCTTTCATGTAACACAAAGGTGAAATGTTTTTGATAAAATTAAATGCAGGTGTGATGGTGGATGTTTGAACTGCCTGAACATAGAACGCTCCCATTTTTTTTACTCATAAATGTGGCATGCCATCCTAAACTGATGATTTTAATGTTTTCCTGAAAAGTACATACAGTATTTTTGAACCTGACATTCATTCCTTGACCATATGGACAAACTTGTTTAGTTTTAACAAATCTCGGAGGATTAGTATGGAATGATTTACTTAAACCCGACTGAGAGCTTGTTTGGTGAAAGTCTTTTAAATCCAGCTTCTAGATTTCAGCTCAGTGTCTGGGGAAATGTTTTTAACATCATGTGAACAAACCTATAACACCATAACAATCACATGCCTCTGTTTCCTGTGAGGAACATGTGGGCATCCAAACACAATCTTTTCAGCTTATAAATATATTTTCCAAACTGCATTTTAATTTCTTCTCCCTATTTCTCCCTGAGCAATGTGCCTCTTATTGGTTTCTCATGCATACAATGGTGTGAAATCCTACATTTTCAATACATGTACAATTTTAGATAAATATTAAGGAAATATTAAAAATTTCTCATTTTGATGAGAATTTTGATTTTTTTTTAAACTAACAGTATTACAAACTAAGTATCACAAACTAACACTTCAAATATTTTTACTTTGGCCAGTAAACACCAAGCAATTAACAAGATTGCTTGCAATGCCCTAGTAACCACCCAGAATAGCCTAGAAACTGAACAGCAGCAACAGGACAAACATCCATACGCTTGCATTGTGGTAATAAAATCTACTAATAAAGTTTCTTCTGAAAAAACAAATTATCTTTACAAACCAGAAATATTGTGTTTTGAATTCTTTTAAAGAACTATTGTGTCTATAAAATACAGAAGTCACTCTGAGGACAAATCTATATATCCATTAAAAGTATGAAGGATTTGGCATATGCAAGTGTACAATCTGTTAAATATATCAAGATTAAATGTATCATAGGTCAAGAGGGACAGAAATCGAAATAAAATAAAAGAAAAGAAACAGTGTCTTGTAGGGGCTGGGATTAACCCAGAGCTCCTTCACTTTAATCAATGAATCAATAAATGGCCAAGCCACACATCACAACACACACATTGCAAAACACACACATTGCAACACACACACTACAGTAACGTTTTAGTACTTTCTCTACAATTTTTAAAAATGACTTTCCTGTAAGTATTTTCTCTAAAATTATTTGTAAATTAAAATTATGAAATGACCAGTAACATGCCTTTATGTACATGCATCCCCAAAATGATTAGAACAACACATGTAGAAATATATGACCATTGTTGCATTAGGTCATAAATATCTCACTAGGTGGCATCTGCAAACAGATTACAGCAAATTTAACATCTCTGAGTCATTTTTGCATTTACTTTATTTACATTTATTACCCACATCTACCCCATGTGAAATCAGACTATACTCTGATAGTCTTCCTGTTTGTATAGTGTGTTTCTTCAAATAACTGTTGAGTGTATCTGAAGTGTGTGTGTGTGTGTGTGTCCTCAGGGCAAGCTGCACTGACCCCTGAAACCTTCATTCCAAATTCTGTCACTCACTATTCAATCAGGTCTCATGCTCCACTTCATCGCTTCTGAGTTCAGACTGTCCACTAAAACTAACAATTACACCCACTTTCATCTGGGCAGATGCCCTGTGAGAAATGGGCAGCAAAATATCCCAATAAATAAAACATGGACCACAGCAGATGGCAAACTGTTTTGTATTCTGTTGTTATTCTTTCTGTCTTATTGGGTTAAACTTGAAACCTGTCAAGAACATATTTCACTACAAAATCCCCTATAGTAAAAAATAGGGAATATGCCCCTTTCAGCCCCAATTCTCTGTACTTCAATGTAAAAATGAATTAAAAATTAGTATTTACACATAACAGAATTTAAACATAATGTGCTACACCTTCCTAAACATCAGCCTCAGTGCAATAAATCGTAGGTTTTTGACTTTTTTATGTAAATACGTAGTGAGATTTGTGATGTTACTGCTGTATTGCACAAACATTAATACAAAACACAAACTAACCCTGAACATGAAAGATCAATTATGTATGAATTTTTTAAAATCTACCAAATTATTCTCATTTACAGTGAAGCAAGCTGTTTGACATCACTGTATAGACTGCAGGTGCTGCTGTTGTAAAGCTGCTGTGGGTACAGTGTTGTTGTCAGGTTCAAACCCCTGTCTGAGAGCTGCAGGGGCCCCTGCTGAGCACACGGGCCACCTGAATACAAACTCTTCCTTTCTGATCGCAACCGCTCTACACTTTGTATTGCACCAAATTACATCACCATCTGCTCCACTTAACACACCTGTTTGGAATAAATGATGTTGAAAACGACAAACATTTTGTAAGAGTTTACGGCAGTACGAAGGTCACCTCTGAGATAACAGCACACATTTGTCATTTGAGTTTCCTGCACTGAACCACTTCATGCAAACAGCTGTAAATCTCAGCCCAAGTTCCTCCCTTGGTACAGCAATTTGTGATAGGAAGCAGTGACCTCCAGTGGTCACATTTATAAGTGCACATGACAGATATATTACTATTATGACTATTCAGATGTATTACTATGTATCATACTTAGAATCATATTTAGTTTAAACCCCAACCCATACGTATATAATGCATGTATTTTGTCCCACATGGATATGAACAATAGGGATATAGACCTGGCTTGGACAAGGGGTTCCATGGTGAAACTGGCTTGCTATAGGCCCTAGTGGCTAGTATGGGCAGTGGACATAGCATGGGCCTCCTCAGTGTGGCAACTGTAGTCATAAATGCAGTTGGCCTCAATTTTTTTCAATTGGTGCATTATATTATTCTATACATACATCAAATATAGAGACCATAATCTCATAAAGGGAGTGCTCTTGATCTGAGCAAGAAATGACCCAGAACACCCTGGCAACCCCCAGGCAAACCCCAGGCAACGGTCCACCCACAAAAATAACTCGTATTTTCTTCAGACAACTGCAAAAATTTAGTTTGTTTCTGTTGTTTGGTAATGTTATGCCAAATTACATATCTTTTCATTGTGAGAAGCTCAGGATTAATTTCTCTTAGAAGCTTTAAGCATATAATCGGATTCAATATTATCAGTGTCCCAGCCTTCTTTATTAAACTACTACACATCAGAAAACAAGACATCTTATAATAAAGACAAAGCATTTTAGATTAGAAAAAAAATGGTACCATCATAAGCTTTTCAATATATCAGCAAAATTTATCATCCTGTGAAGGCTGGAGTGTGTCCTGTTTTTCAAACACTCTCGTCACATGCTCATGTGAACAGCATGGCAATCAGCTGATCTCTGGTACTGATGCTGCTGTTTCCAGCTCTGTTGCCCGGGTAACAGCATTATTTAAAGTGCAAAGGAGGAGAGGACCAGAAACAGAGATAGAGAATTACTCATCCATAATCACTCATTAAACTACACCATTAGAATAGATAAACTATACCATCATCAAAAATCCATAAAGGTCCTTTAAACCATAAAAGTACTTAGTAAAAGCTATAAATCATCATTAGAAATAATGGACTATGTTCATTTAAGATACATGTGTTCTCTGTCATGTTAATACATTTTATAAAAGAGGGGCAAAAAAATGAACAAAATAAAGTGCAGTATTAAAGTCAGATACCATTTGACAGATATATCTGTCATTTACACAGGATGCAAATGAATATAGCAGTACGTTTTGTCTTTCTACAGGAAACTCACTGATAACAACAGACTTACAGATGTGACTTGCTGGACTATTGAACTAATAAACACTTTAGCTCACCTGTGCTACAGGTCACTTCAAATATGAGTGTTTACTGAACCCACACTTCAAACGGTTCTCAAGAGGAACAATTAGAAATATTGTTGACATGTTATGAAATATAAAATCATTTTCCCCTGTTAGCGCATCAACACACATCTTAAAAATCAGTGTACCCCAGTGCTTCTGGAGTAACTCTGACCATCATATTTCCACACAAATAAAGCTTAGCTTTCACTTCACAGGGAAACTCCTAAAGCAATGACTTGCATAAGCTACAGACTGAAACTCTGTGTTTGATGTTCTTCTGATGTTGTGGGCTGTTAGGAGTGACTGAACATATCTATTCCTTCTAAAAGTTCAGGGCTTTTGGATGAAACAACAACATCAATCTTAACAGTGATTTGAATGATACCTCAAATTGTGCTTGATTGTTAAGAAGTTTGTACTACTGGTGGACAATTTAATTGGCTGAAAAAAAATACATTAAAGAAGGAACTGAGCAACACACTAAAAAATCACTTAGAAATGTTTACCACCCCTAGAAGCATGGTGTCCAGTTTTACACACACAAGCATCACCATTTTTTAAATAATGTCAAACATTTACTAGTATAATACTAGTGATGAGATCAAAACTTGAAAAATCTAGAACTGCACCTACAGCAGTGATGGCAGAATTACAGAACAAAATATCTTTGTTTGCTAAAAAAAGGCACATTTCTCACTCACACACATGTACACACACAAAATGCACACACTCGGCACTCTTGCCAATGGGGGTTTCTCAACACTTTTAATTACTAATTTACTTTAAAGTGGTTTCCAGGGAAACGGCTACTATGGACTTGCTGTGACTGTCAGTTTTTAAAGGTTTGCTACATGTTGCATCATAAGACAGAAACAGACCATCAGAAACACACTCGCTCTCTCCCACACATATAAAAGCATTACAATATGTCAAAAATAAGAAATGATTTTTTTAAAGCTTCTCTGTTGTTTTATTAAAACCTAATTGAAACAGGTGCTATATTAAAGTTAAATCGAGTTTTATGTGTATATATAAGTCCTAGACAGCAAACAAATGCAATATGACTAAATGTATAAAGCAAGACATACGAGTTATTCTCTCTGTGTGGGTAGTTTTTGATGACTGTAAGTGTGTGTGCATGTGTTTCTGTGTAAGTGAGTGGGGTTATCCTAAACTCAACATAAATGTGTGTGTATGGGGGCAGAATGTGTGAAAATATAAGAACGTGTGCTGCATTGTATGTGCTTGTGTTACTCATGCACTTTTGCAAGAAGGCAAGGCAAACATTTCTAGCATGGAACATAATTACCGTAAGTTGAGATTCATACAGAATCTGAACTGCAGCCAACCTGCGCCCACTCCTGACAACTCAGCATATGATCTAACAGTGCCAGACGCCCACCGCTCTGCACGCCCTCAGATGCCTGAACCAGGAGCATTTAAAGCACTAAAATAACCCTCACAGCTGTATCCCAGGAGCCCTTTAACATCTGAATATACAGCTTGACTGCTGTCATGAACAATATAGCCATACATGATTTTCAGATGTTTCAGTAGGCGTATAATTGTAACAGTTTCATTATTACCTTTATCCAGGATTTTAAAACTTAGGTTTTTACTCTGGCGTTTGCACAAACTAAAGTCAAACAGTTTGACGACACTGTTGGTCTTTAATAAAATAAGTAGTAAAGATTTTACAAAAGCATAAGGCACTTGAAGACGTGCTGCACATTAAAGAAATTGAGCCGCCAATATATTCACAATAGCCCATAGCAGTGGTTTCCAAACTCGGGTACTCCAGGTGACGATGGGGGTACGCAAACTAAAACAACACTCTTAAACTGAGCTTGTATTTTTCTCAAAACATTTCATGTGTGCACCATCTAGTGTACAGACAGCACAATGCTAGTGTCCACGTAAAGTAAATGGTCAAGCGTAGATGAGCATGCTCGTCATTTACCCAGTAAATAACTGGTTTCGCTATACAATCATTTTGACACCTGCAGCTCACCTTTAATCTGGAGAGAGAGAATTTTACCTCTTGAAAAATCCGCCCAGTGCCGCTCACAACACCAGAGCGCCGCGTCAGTCCTTCAACAGCGTTGCCGGATGTTTCAAAAGAAAAGTAGCTAAAGTCGTTACAAAGCTTGAAAAGTCGCTAATTATCACCGGATGACGTCACTCATCAGGTTGCATATTCATGACTTCACTGTGTCATAGTTGTCTAGTGTCGGCAGTTAACAATTGTTTCGTTGTTTTGTTTTATATTAGCACAGCAGACTAAAGCTGTTCTCATTCACATATTATCTGTTTCTGTCATTAGACAATAGGACGGGTATGAAGTATAGTGACTGAACGTGCTGCTGTTATGATGAAACCTGACTTACAAATCTGACAAAAACACCATAAACATAACTTCAAGGCAGCAGCTGTGCATTGATTTCAGATATATTTACATGCAAAATAATCATTACAGAGACAGAAGCATCTTCATTATGTTTCTCTCACACAGCGCGCCTATAGTTTACTTTATGTGTCTGTTGTCTAGAGAGAGGGGCAACACAGGATGTTGATTGTTTAGAGGGATACATCATTGCCAAAGTTTGGGAAACACTGGGTTTTATAACATTGCAACATAACATTTACTCATAGTTTGTGCCAGTTTAGTTTATGGAGCACAACAAACTAATATAAAACTAAGAGTATGACATTTTGTGAATATTTGTAACCCCTATATTGTGTAGCAGAATTCATTTTGTTGTTATGTCAACTTTCACCACTAGAGGTCTCACTTCTTTGCATACATAGAAGTGCAATTAGCTCAGACTTTAATATGGCAGATTGCAATATGAAAAACTCATGAAATGTTCCACAAACTCGTTGAACAAAAGAATTGAAGCAGGTTATTCAACAACACTACCAGTAATACAAACTTTTGTACTCACAAAGGTAGCAGATACAGAGTCACTCAAAATGCATTGAGGTGGTCTCTTATCTGACTTACCTGCTCCGTGTTGAGCGGTTGTTGCACTCACAGTTTGTGACTTTTCTTATTAAAGAAATTACCAATAAGTCACAAAAGAAAAAAGCAACAATAGACACCATAATATCGATAAAACAGCCTGCAGTGTGTGTGTCTGTGTGTGTGTGTCCAGCCCGACTTCTAAGTTGGCAGAGTTCAAATCTTATTATCAGAGTATAATTGCTTGGCTTAAAATTGCCTCCCGCAAACTGCCCATTGAAAACAGTCACAATAAAAGCTATTTACTGTTATTACTTTGAAGCAGCTGTTGCCATGGCAGCAGTGGTTATTTTTGGAGAGAGGCTGACTGTAATAAAGAGGCCAGATTTGCTTGAGAATATTTTTAATATGATAATTCTTCTTCAAGAATTATGATGGGTACTCATTGTTTATTTAATGTCTATGGAGGTGAAGTGAGATTTGTTAAAGCTTGATTTTCCAATCATTTATGTTTCTTTCTGTATTCTTCTACAGGGTTATTTTAAAAAGCTGTTTGACCTCAAAACATCACCTCTGATTTGTCAGTTTTCTATCATCTGTTCTTGTCATAACTCCCCATTGCTCAGAGATTGCTCTTTCATATCTTAGCAGACATAATAGAGTTGTTTCATTGAAATATCAGTGTTGACTCAATGTTTTGGTTATGAAAAGAAAGAAAAAGACAGGAACATTTAAAGACACAGACTTTGGTTTATTTATGACTGATGTATATTTATTTTTCTCCCCTCATCAGACCATGAACGCTGACCTCAGGCACCTGTTCTGAAGTTCTTGTCTTGCATAGGGCAGTAAGTAAAGAATAACAATATACATTACAAATACTGATTGTATATTTCTTTAACTTTATAAACAAAGACATTCATTTACTGATGTGAGTATATACAGGAAGTGGTTTGATTTTCCCTACAGGGTCGCAGCTTTATAAAATTTATAAAATGCATTTCCTCTCGATAGCAGTTAGTCCATGTTTGCTTTCTTCTCCGGGACTTGTAAATGTGTAATTCATTTACATTTCTCTTCTATTTTTGTAATTCCATCCAAGGAAGATTATGGATATTTGTTCTAATCACCGCCAACATGATAAACTCTGTAGGGTATGATAAACACAATCTCTCTGTCTCACGCTGTACACAGGGTGCGCTAGTTTATCAGTGAAGACAGCAACAGCCCCCGAGACACTCTCGTCCATTCTGCGGCAGCTTTAGAGCGCCAATACAAATGATTTGTCCATGTTGAAGAAGTATTATAGAGCAAATGATTCATTTGACAATAAGGAATAATTAGAAAATGACTGTTACAATGATTTACAGATTAAATAAATAAATCAAGAAAGAAATTAATTATAAAAGTTAACCTATAGAGAACTTTCCTTTTCATACATGACAGACAGACTGTATTCACTTCTGAAACTTCCAGTTTAAACTAAAAAGGGTTTTGCAGTCTGAGGCAAAAGGTGAACCTTTTTAAACCCCACTATGAACTTTTTCATTGTCTGCACGATCCTGTGAGATTTTAGAATGTAACATCAAGATGATTTTCAGTCCCCAAAGATCAATATAGTTAACTCAAGAACCCAAGACATGGTTCTTCATAAGAAGAGTGCTCGAAGCACAGATAAATCTTTATTTTTGAGACTGTTGGTGCTCTAGGGGTATTGATGTTGTCTGGGTGGGCCAGAAGGATTCTGAGCTCTGGATGTCACAAATAACAGCTCTAATAGTGCAATGCTAGAGTTTGGCTCGCTGGAGCAATTGTGTGGTCTGTGTTTGAATGATAAGCTGTGGTGGGCCAGAGGAGATGTGTTCTGGCAAACGGCCCGTAGAAACACTAAGTGGGATGTTAGGAGTCATGCACAATTCTCTCATCTCTTCACATTCACTACCCAGAACTGCAGCTCAAGTTTGTTCTTATCTGAACTACAGCGCACACAGACTAAACTGCGGAGGCAGGAACTCTGTGTTACATTTTGTCACTACAAATTGGTCATTACACCTGCCATACCGTCAGTGAGGGAGAACAATATACAGTACAAAACCATTAGGGTGTCAGGTTAACAAGGGGCGTGTGTGTGTGTTTGACAGAGGATGAAGGTACAAAATCAATTTCACACTAGAATGAGTTTCCGGGGAAACCAGACATTTTGATCACTCCATCAGTCTGCTGAAAGTTGACCCCCCCAACACAGACAGAATGTGTCAGATTAACACAGACACAGAGGAAGAGGACTATGCAGTATGAAATAAATGTGTACTGTGCGCAATATGCAAATGTACTATATGCATGGAATACTAGATGACCTACTACATAAATATTAGAAAATTGAATCCCACAATTCAATACACTCAATTTGACCATTCATTTCTAGTGTGATGAATGAACCAGAAGCAATAACTACTTTAAAACAATCTCTTTCTTGACTCACTTTTGGATCCAACACATTTTTCCACAAAATTGGATAAAAAATACAAAATAGCCATATTTATTCAGGTAGTAACTGGACTGCACTCCCCAAATTAAACATGCAACATAATGGGGTCATGTGACAACAGTTTTGCACATTACTGTGCACTATGTAGCAAACACTATGATATTTTATCCCGAACACAGTCATAGAAAGAGTATGCAGTATGTATACTGTGCACAATATGTACCTTTTCTTTATGCATGAAATACTTGGATGACCTACTACATTTGCCAAAATGTGCATTACACAACCAGAGCACACAGTGTGTAGCACTGTATCCCACAATGCGATGTGTTAAACTATTTTCAGCATGACCTGGCAGAGATATCAATACATGCATACCACGTGCTGATGTAACCATGCAATGTATTGAGGCCACATGACAACAATACAGCATTCTATGGTTTAAAAGATCTGCATACTGCATATAGTAGCCAATATATAGCATAGACAGTGCAGTATGCATCAACATTGTCTATACTGTATTTTGCATAATATGTTTTTCTAACTTAACCAGTGTAATTAGTTTTTTCTCCTATTCAACCTGTAAAGCTGATGGCTTCTTATATATTTAGTCGTAAACAGCCTGGTGGAGGGAAAGCAAAGTTAATGGTTCATATATGAATCGTTCTGCCTCATTATCAGCCATTGTTTAGAGTCTACCCTAACCAGTGCAGCTGTCTGTATCACGCTGTATCTTATTCCACACGCACGCACACACACACACACACACACACACACAAACCATCAGATGTGTGTAGGAATAGGTCTAAAAACACTCATGCACATTTCTTCTAATTAATCACGTAATCATTTAATTAATTAGATAGATATGATTAACAAACCAAATTTGTGATATCGTATCTGCCATCTGTAACATTTTAACAGAATGGTTGACTGGACATTCAAATTCCATCTGTATGCATAAAAAAATCAGACGTGTGACCTATTTTACCAAAACAGAGTATTATTGTCTTCCAGCATAGTAACACCAAACTGCATCGAAACTGCACCCGAAATGAAAATTCTGCAATCATTTAATCACCTTCTTGTCATTTTAGACTTGATGCTTTATACACCATTAACACATAGACACAGGCTGAACCCTGTCCACCCCATTAGTAAACATCTACTGAGGTTTATAAGTATCTAAGTCAAACTGATTTGGAACAACATAGTTGTGATTAAAGATGAGAATTTTCTGTTTTGGGCTGAACTATTCTTTAACATTTACTTGGCATATTTTTGTCTGACATTACTAATGATTGGTGTAGACCTCAGCCAATCAATGTTTAGATCCAATGTTTACAGCTCTGTAAGCATTGGTAGAGGTTTTCGTCATCCTCGGCTCCAGTATAACAACCCAATGTCTCCTACTGTTCTAATTGACTCTAGGACCATCTGGACTTTGTGCGGCTGCCACGATGCCACTCTCCAGGGGGGGTCAGTGCTGTGTTTCTCAAACAGTTCAACTTCTGACTTGTCACGCTTTTCTAATAGCAGAGAATGTTTAAGCTATAAGATGAAAAATAATAAAAACAAATCAAAATTAAACCAAAAACTAAAAACAAGGCATTCAACTACAAAAACAAAGACAGAAAATCATTACTTGTGCTCTTATAAGAAAATTCTTTAAGTTTCTTTAAAAAACTAAAGACATGCATATGTGTTTAGGCCAATCAGTGTTCTGAAGGCAGATTCTCTCCATAAGAGAATGCAGGACAGGTGCCAGATGTTGTTTCAAATAAGATTTTTAAATAAGATCACAATAATAGCTGAAGAACATTTTCTTAGCATCCACAGAGTGAGTTTATATGTATCTATTACATTTAAAAAACTTATCCATAGTAGTTTTCTGAATGACAGACTTTTCAGAAAATGTCTCTATATAAAAATAGACTAAATGGCCTTGTTATTGATCTTCTATATTCAATAACACTGTCCCTGTTTCATTGTGTCCGGCGATAAATAGGACAAACCAGAAATATGGCTATTCAAACAAACAACAGATAAATCTATAATTAATTCCTGTGAGATTGCTTTTTTGAATGATTTATTCTAACTTATTTTCATATATCCACATGCTTAATCTTGTGTATGGCCCTTTTTGACAATAAAAAAATGATTTCATTTCACCCAGATAATCTCTTCAGGTGCTTATTCTGCAATTTCTGTCCACTTTTCTGTCATAACACCATTTCATTTCTGGGATCTGCTTAGAACAATAGCTCATCTTTATTTCATTACTTCAGTGAGTTGTAGAAATAAAGGGTTCAAACAAACAGGCCAGTCCTTGTTAGCCTCCCTTGGCCTCCATGGTGTCTTTGGATAAATAGACCACCCAGTACACCATGTTGAATGCCCCAAAGGATACCGGGAATAAAATACGAGCATATTCATCGATCTTGCTTGCTCCTCCAGTAGCAGGAGGTGCAGGTTGGGGAGAGGGCGAGGCTTTGGCTTCCTTCTTTTTAATGTTCTCTAGTTTAGGGCCGAGAAGATGAAGCGTGGCTTTGCCAGTAGTTGTGCCGGGGGAGGGCTTGTCAGGAACTGTTGGCGTGGAGGGTGGGGCTGGGGGTGTGGTTTTGGAAACTGCGGTTGAGGCAGGTGCATTTGACTGGCTGGCAGAACTGGGGCTGAGACGTGATTGGCTGGAAAAACTGCTGGTACCCTCTGAGGTGGAAGATGATTGGCTGGTCAGTGTGGGTTTGGATGCTGAGCCACTCTTGCTAGACGTTTCAGCTTTTTGGCTTTTCTTCCCCTCGGGTTGAGGCTGAACATTGGAGTTCACACGCTTCCGAAGGTTGCCATTAGTGTCTGAGTTTTGCTGGTGGGTAAAGAGAAAAAATATGTAAATAAAGTGCACAGCAGATATTCTAAGCAAACCAATGATCTTTTTATCTGGACTATATAATTCTGATAAATGCTGTTCTAATTGATTATTCAAACTATTTTCTTGTAGCATTCAAAGTAGTGTTCCTGTAGCTCCTGTAGTGTAACTAGTGGAGCATTGCGTTAACAGCACAAAGGTTGTGGGTCCGATCCCAGGGAACGCAAGTACTGATAAAAAAATGTGTATTTTGAATTCACTGTAAGTCGCTTTGGACTGCTAAATGAATTATGTGTACAAAGATATAAAATCCTGTTGTGGTTTAACAATGTTTTCTAAATGTGTGAATGAAAGACTAAAATATCACATCTGAGCTACCAAACTTGCAAGAGTTTTGAAATAGCCTCTAAAAGTCAAAGCAAATTTAAAACCCACTTGAGGAAACCAAGCAGATTTACTTCTGAACAGGAACAAAATTGATGTAAAGTCACAATACACCCCAGTAGTCTGCCCTCCTGGTTTAAATTTTATTAATCAAGATATCAGAAAACTGAAGGATTTCTGCAGGAGAAAGTATTGCAATGTAGCAAGCCTGTGTCTGTAATGCTTTGAACAGATGTCAGCTTACAGTAGTGTTCAGGGCAGTAAGAAGCTTTTATGATCAGATGGTTTGCTCTTTGTAGGTGTATGGAGGAGGTGGGCGGAGTTATTCTATAAACAGCCTTTTTCCTAAAAACCTGGACAAGAGAAATGACTCCACTTAGCTGTGTGTGTGTGTGTGTGTGTGTGTGTGTGCATGGCTGCATGTGTGTGTATATCTTTATGCGTACATGTGTGTAACAGATCCATCTGACAGTATACAGAGAGACACTTTACAGCAGGGGCTGATAGGAATTCCTTTCTTCCCCTGAGACTAAAATGTCATGTATCGTGATTTATGAGTGTTTATAATAGGTATAAAAACTCTTGACTAACTGAAAAAATGTACGGTAAAGTATGTAGTGTTTCTATGCAATTATGCAAATGTTTCAAAAGCTTTTCCATGCAATGTTTCAGTAACCACCAAAGTTAGGCTCAGTTTGTGAGAGAGCACTAAACAGACTCTAGTGATCAGAAGTCGTGTGTTGAGGTAACCATAGCAACTGCACTGCTGAGCGATTTCAGTTTGGATCTGCCCTGGAAACTGCATTGACAAAATATTAACAAACAAGCAATATAAACATTTTAAATTCACAAGTATATCACAGCACAATTGAATTGCATGAGAGAAACCCAAAAATTTCCTGGCAGAAACTCTTGACTTGATAAAGTCAACCCCTCAAAACTTTAAATAAAGTAATGAAGTCTTCAGAATTCTTCTAATTAGATATTGTTTGTGGTTCCTAATAGGATGTTATTGCAGAGTTCAAGTTAATTTGCAGATTCTAATACCTGCTTTTATTCTAAATTGTCTTTCAGCAAATCAGTGTATAATGTATCTGGTTGCCATAACAATATGCTGCTCCTGATGTTCTCTGCAGGCATCTCAGTGTGAGCAGCTTAAGTTAGATAACCTGGAGAAATGCCCAAAATGATCCACAATTCACTGTACATGTTCATTTTTACTGTGTAGAGGTAAATATCTGTAAACACACACCACAAGTTATAAATATATTCACCATACATTTACAAATTCATCAATGTCAAAATCCACAAAATCCAGGCCGAATAAAACAAAAAAGAAATAGTTGAAGCACACTACGGTATGATTAATCACTAATTTCATACATACCAACTGTGATACATACCAAAAAGTCCTTTACACAGATCAAGCCATGCTTTAATTGTTTGTATACTCTATGCATCACATTTTTATGTCATTACAATAAAACAAACAGATCTTTGTGATCTACTCCATCATTATTTCTGACTTTCTAAGGTGAGTGGGCACCTCACAGAGACACCCTCCCATGTGCCCTGCTGTGAGATTTAAAACATGTGGTCACACTAACAAAGTGGCACTATTACACTGAGTGCTATTCTCTACATGAGTGAAACACACAGGGAAGATCTCTCTCATTGGACTTGATAGCCTGGATTCACTGTGGTATTTTTTCACCATCTCCTCTGAGAAATGACAGTTGGCAAAGTGTAA
Source organism: Ambastaia sidthimunki (assembly GCA_036877625.1). Lineage (NCBI taxonomy): Eukaryota > Metazoa > Chordata > Actinopteri > Cypriniformes > Botiidae > Ambastaia > Ambastaia sidthimunki. Next base: position 26,704 of record JAZGTK010002163.1, read on the forward strand.
TTGGTGTCGTGTGGCGTGAGGAAAATATGTTAGCACAAGCTGTGACCAGAAAGAATGAATCTCAATACAGCTCTGAGAGACTGCTGGAATAGTACCCATAATGCCAAGCTCACATCATGAGGTGAGTTTCCCTGATGGCTGTGTCTTCTGCTTGTTTTCTTTCTCTCTCTTTCTGTTTTGTCTCTTTGAGGAAGAAAGTATTTTTCATTGCAGATCATTAATGTACGGTCACGCTGTGGTCAACACATACACAAACATAAATTGCTCTGCATTTGGACTTAATGTATCTCTGCATTTGGATTCCTTAATGAATCTAGATGAAAACACAATGTTCTTTATGTGTGTATGTTTTTAAACCTAATAATCATAATCACAATGTGCTATAATTACAAACAACTCTGTGATCATTACAGGTACTAATCTAAACAAACCTCTAACTCTAAGTATTAAACTTAGCCTCTCCCACACTCTTTGTGCTGTACACATGAACAATATTTCAAATGATACTTCATGTTGCTTGTTGAAGAGAGTTGTGCAATTACTTTACTAGAGACCAAAATATCACAGAGATGTGAGGGTGGGCTAGCAACCACCCAGAACACCACGCATCACTGCACTAATAAACCACACAGAACACTACAACTGCATAGCAACATCCTGGCATCATGCGCCATTTAGATTCTCACACAAGAAAGTTAAAATCTTGTTTTAATTCTGGTAGTTAAAACCACTGGCTCTGCACCTTCTTATCTTCACAAACTCATACACATCTACACCCTTTCCAGATCCCTATGGTCAGCGAATGAAAGTCGTCTTGTAATTCCCTCTTCTAAGGGCACAGGATCACTTGCTCATATATTTATCTTCACGATCCCTCGCTGGTGAAATGATCTTCCAAACTGTGTTTGGTCGGCCGCATCCCTCACTACATTCATATACTCTCTCTCCCAACAGGTATCGCATCTATCAAGCACTGAAATGTTGTACTCTTTTTTGTAAAATTGTCACGGCTGATGTTATTGCCTCCCTACGATTTATCGCTTCTTTGTTTTCCTCATCTTGTAAGTCGCTTTGGATAAAAACATAATGCGTAAAATGTAGTTACAAATGTAGTTCCAATTTTAATCTCAAGGGTTCTTTAAAAGTATTGTGAAAAAAACACACACACACACACAAACACACACACATGTGCACACAATTGAAACAGATATTTGTTGTGTCTAAGAGTTTATCTAGACAAGTTTGCTCTCAGCACTGAGCACTGAGTATGAAATAATAAGAAATCAGTACACAACAATTGGGATGTGAGTATTGGGCCTTTGTAAAGTGAAAATGCTGGTATTTCCCATCTGAGTTCCATGTAACGTGCACACAGTCAAATGTACAGAACAATCTCTCCAGCTGTGCTGATCACATGTACTGACTCATGTGCTCAGTTAACCTGCAATCTGCACAGATTTGCACATGTGCTACTAAAATTGAATGATCGTTTTACTTGCTAATAAAAAAGTGATTATGCTGAGCAGAAGGAAGAGAGAGAAATGCATGCTTTGAAATGCTTCTGCAGAAGCACCATTAGATAAGGGACATTAACAACAGTCTGTAAAAATAAATGCCCAAAAACATGTCTGTAATATATCACATCAGCGGGCTGACAGACACGTTCTCACTAAGTCTCACAGCTGTCAGCGCGTGCCGAGTCTAATCCTGCATCTCGGCTTACACACAGTATCCCAGAGAAAGACTAAATCTGCCAAGCTCTGTCCTATTAGCTGCAATTAAACAGTTAGCATGTCACTGTGTGATGTTTGCTCTACAAAACTCTCCTAATGCTTTCATGACAGTAGTCCTTTAACTCAATGCAAAAACATTTGGAAAAATATTTTCCCTATTATTTTGTATTGCTTTACAAAGAAAGAAATGAATTTTACTGAATTCTGTAAGTGTCATATGATTTTTTTACATTAGACATTATGTTTTGCTTCAAGATAGTTTCTGAATGCTGAGAACTGCATAAGCCACTGTAGGCTGTATGTTACAGTCATTTTACTGTGGTCTAATTGATCAGATGTTTAATGGGTGTTGTTAGACATGTCATAAATCAGAACAATGTAACAATCAAAGAACGTTCTGTATTAAAGTTGAATTTAGCTGATGAATGATGATTCAGCTCATAGATGATTGGACCAGAGCATCAGTCTGCAGCATTATCTCACCTGCAGAACCTCCTCTGCCTCTTTAACTTTTCCTGCAGCTGTGGAGCTCTTCCCATTAGCGGCCGCAGCAGCGGCGGCGGCTTTGGCCTGTTTTCTCTTGGCTCTCTCCGCTTGTACGTTGGTGAAGTAGTTCACCGCAGCAAACTCGATGAGGGCCGAGAACACAAATGCAAAACACACTGCGATGAACCAATCCATAGCTGTGGCGTACGAGACCTTGGGCAGAGAGTGCCGGGTGCTGATGCTGAGGGTCGTCATGGTGAGGACAGTGGTGATTCCTGTGAGAGGATCAAAAATAAAAATAATATGCTGCTGATTAGCATAACTAGCATAACTAATATGCTTCAAGTAACAACTAATAAAATAGAGTACTTCTTAGCCTAGAAAGAAACATAAAAGGTATGGAACAGTTTTTCTTAGGCAGGGAGTGGAGGTCCACCCTCTGTGTGTGTGTGTTAGGGGGTCTGAGATCCACTGGTATAGGCAAACAAGCAGTATGTTTTTCTCTAGCATAAGTAACTAAGGTTTACATGAGGTTCCATAAACTTGAAATTCCATAAACTTGGAAAGTCAGATCCAAAACCAGGTGTCATTTTGAATTGACCTCAAAATGAAATCCGTTTTATCAGTATTAGAGCATCCAGCAGTGATATTTTACACCACCAGGGGGAGTCACAGATTCACTGTTAACCGAGACATCTTAGGTTGGAAGTTTGTCTCTATGTGAAACTAAACCCTGCCACAGAGCAGTGAGCATGCCAGACACTGAGTCACACACGTGGATGTACCAACACACAAATACACACAATCATGGAGGCAGCCAGTATCCCTTCTTCTTCCACCCACCCACACACACACACACAGCTTCTCTCTACTTACACACATATTATATATTATATACACACACCCCCACATGCACATACTAATAAAACACACAGCCATCACACTCTCTCTCGTTCTCTCTGAATTCTAGAGCATGAAGTGGCAAGAGATTTTTGAACATGGATGTATAATATAAATACTGTATATTTAACATACTGTTCTTGTACACTAGATCATTTGATGTGTTTAACATCAGAGGTTGTTTAATGGTAAAGCTTTACTGAACTCCACATGAAGCAGTGGCTCTGGGAAACACATATTTTGTATGTCATAAAACCTGTCAAGAACACGGTTCATATTTCTGTGCAAAATTGGTAAAAAGAAAAAAAACAATTGGTTAAAGAAAATTATTCTTGCTTCATGGCATTATTTCCATGACAATTATGTAACACAAATCGCCTAACCATAATGAAAAAAATATATATATTCTTAAAAATCCTTTCCATTATTATAATGGAGTTTTTTTCTTATGGAAATATTTGTAGCACTGTGTTTAATGTACCGTTTATGAACGTATTAAATAAAACCATTCAATTACAGTATTTAACTGTATTACAGTAATGAGATTATAATGAAAAGCATAATAGGGAAATGCATCATACTGTACTTTTTTGTCATAAAAGTAATATCACATTGCAAAATCAATTAATGGTCCGTTTTCTGTTCTTGCTGTTTCCTCTTTCTTTCGATTCTGATGTGAAATGTGGGCATGTCCTAATCAGAGAAGAGAACGGTGAAGCTGTCGTTTTCTCATTCTGTCATTACCTAGCTACAATGATGCTAGTACTTAAAACAGCTGCTTCTGTACTTACGATGGCACTCGTGTGGATGATACAAGTGTACTGCCATTTGAACCCAAATATCACAGCGTAAGAAAACAGACCTGTAGGGCGGCGATCTCATCTAACCCACGATCAGACCAAGCAACTGAAGAGAGTATTACGACAGCCTGTGATGCAGATATCAGCTCACAGCTCTAGAGAATAATCCACACCCTCCAGAACACTTCACACAGTCACAGCGTGCTCACAGACGCCTACATGCAGACCTATCTGGAGCGATCGATAGGTACATCACAGGCTACATTTAGCCAGAGGTGCAGGATGTGTTTTGGTTCACTTTTGCCGCTGAATCTACAGAGATGTAAAGTGTCCTCTTATAGCAGATAACAGCAGATACTGAAACAAATAAAGGGTCACAAACTTGGGTCAAGTGCTACTACTAAGGAAAAGCTGGCAACAAGCATCCCTGAAATTACAGGGACAGTTCACCCCCAAAAGGTCCTCATTTACTCATCCTCATGTCGTTTGACTTTGTTGTTTGGATTTTTCATTACATAACTTTTCCCCCCTTTCTCTGACCTTTGTATTGAAACAGGTTGTATTTGCTACTGTACCTTTAAGTCTGTGTCTAAATTACATCCGTTATGCTTGGCTAACCTCTGCTTTTTTTCTCATTTTTGTTCACAAGTGTGGGCAAAATTGCTGAAAAGTGAATAGGTGTTAATGGGTACACGTGGGTGGTGTATGTTAATATGTATGGCTGTCATATAACCATGGCAATTTCTGAACGGCCTATTTTTGCAGCTTAGTTTCAATAAGTGATCTGGGTGGACCAGGCAGACGGCTTTGCATTATAAACTCGCTTATTTCAAAAGACCAGGAAAAATCCTATTATTAAACACTACCAGACTAATTTCAAACTGCAATGTATTAACTAATGCAGAAAAATACAAAAAAATAAATTGCAAAAGAGTTGTTAGGAACCTTCTAACACGTGTGTGGAGAACCGTGTGTAGAGAAACCAAAATATGGAATCCTTCCCAGAACAGATAAACAGACCATCACTGTGGTCTCATGGTGAGGTTGGTCTGAATATGCACTGGCTATCAAAATCCCACACTGTCATTACCCAGAAACCCCGTCATTAAGCTTACTTCCATGTAGGACATGAAAATCTGCTCCTCTGGCCCGGGTCCAAATGCAGAGCTGTTAGTAGCCATATGAAGGTGGGTCATTGTTACACTTTTCCAGTGGAGAATGAGAGCGTGCTATTCTCAGCATCTTCAGTGCCCCAGGTGAAGTTCGGAAGGAAACGAGTGTGTGTGAATGTGAGTGTATGTCTATGTATGTAGATGTGTGTGTAATTAGCAGATTGCACCAGACACATAAGGTCGTAACAGATAAGGTTGTTCAGGACTGATCAGGCACTTTGTGCTAACGCTGATGTCACAGATAAGCATTTAATGAGCAGAAGACGAAGCTGAGGTTGACACAGAAGCCATTAAAACTCAGGAATGTCCTTTCACTCGCTCACACCTGATGTGTTGTTAAACTTTTTTCAAGCAGGAGAAAACCATTCAAAGCAAAACTGCTGAAGAAAGCTATTGTATGAATTACGATTACATGGAACATGGTGCTTGAGTCATGCAAACTACTTTTATAAACAAAAAGACAAGAAATGTTTTGCTTGAACGTTAAATACAACACATGAAAGTTTGTGCGACTGTGAAAAGTACATGAATACAAATATGAAAAATATTTAATGAGGCACACATTGTTGTTGTAGTTTATAACTGGTTGCTAAACAACTCACCATTACATTCTAGCACCTCAAGCATCTTGAGGAAGCACAGAGTTAACACTGCAAAAGTGAAAGTGACATGTTTTTGTCAGATATGGTAACCCATACCCAAAATGTGACCTCAGCATTTAACCCATCACTGGTGAGGAGTGAACACACACTGCAAGTCATGAACACACACACACACAGAGCAGTGGGCAGCTATCACTGCAGCGCCCGGGTAGCAATCGGGGTTAGGTGCCTTGCTCAAAGGCACTTCAGTTCCTACCTGCTGGCACTGAAATCAAACCAGCAACCTACTGATTACAAGCCCAACTCTCTAACCAGTAGGCCACAACTGCCCCTGGTTGTACAAAAGTTGTACAAAGCCCAGGAACAAGGCCTCATTAACCAGAGTTAAAAAGTTAAAGTGATGCTAAACCTCTTTCAGATTACAAGTGTGAAATTGTTTTACAAGTGTGAAGTTGTTTAACCCAGGGTTAAAAATGGCATATATAGATTGTTAGATTTATAGACAGACAGATAAAAATGAAGGTAGGTACAAAACTATAAAAGACAGAGAGAGCTATGACAGAAGGCAGTAGCACTTCTCTCTGCATTTGCATGTAAATGGTCTCGGCGGCTGAGAGGGGAAACAGTGCAGAAGATTTGCGAGTAACACATACCAAAGACAGTTCTGGCGGGTACAGATTCCTTATTTATCCAGAAAGACACTTGGGAAAGGATTACAGTCATGATGCAGGGGATGTACGTCTGAATCATGAAGTAGCCCATTTTCCGTTTCAAGTGGAAGTAGACCGTCATCACAACATATTCACCTGAAAGAGCAAAGCAAACAGGAAGTGCCTTATTAACCCGACCACGGACACGCTAAAGAACAAGGTCACAATGACAGTCTGTCACTACAGTTGACTTATTTTGGCTGAATTGCAAAGTTTTTTTGCCTGTTAAGCTGCGCTGGCGGATTCATCTTATTTGAACAGAATGAGGTTTGCGTCGTACTGGGAAGCGACGCTTCAGCGCTCAAATCAAAGCTGAAAACTCCAAATCTCTTATGCAAGTTTG
>JAZGTK010002164.1:0-22808 GCA_036877625.1 Ambastaia sidthimunki
GCAAAACAGCATTTAATGTTTGAATTTTGGGATTAAAATAATATAATTTGGAAGCCGATACTATCTTTACAAGCAGCTCATTATGACTCAGAATATTAGAGCGTTCACGTTTCACGTTCGCTGTTTTTTAAAAGCAATAAATACAATATTTCCAATGAGTCAATGAGTTATCGTGTTAAATAATAGTGATTTTGATATTGACCAAAATAATCATGAATATTTTGTTTTCCATGTTTGAGCAGCCCTAGCTTAGACTTAAATTCAACCCCAGGTGCTCAGGTCCTCCTGGGTTGACAGCATTTTTTCTGCTCCTGATGTTCTCTGTGCACAGCACCTGGGGCACACACACACACACACACACACACACACACATTTGTATACTGCTGTGAGAATATATTGTATTTGGTAACAGTTTACAAGAAGGTTTAATTTTTTAACATTAATTAACCAACAATGCAACAACTTTTATAAATGAAATTCTTTTTTAATTAATAAATAAATCATGGAGTTTTATGTTCAATGTGTTCAGTTACCTAATAATAAATTACTTTTTCTTTTGTTTTAGCTTTTTTGTCATGGTATTGAAATATTTTACCCAGCCATTGTACCAAAGTCATACTTTTGGTATTGTGACAACACAGACAGACAAACAGACAGACTGAGAAGTTCCCTTCATGTTCTTTCCACAAGAAATTTGCCAAAAATATAACATACAACTGCCTTAATAGTATAAACTCAGAGCAGTGTTGCAGAGGTCCTCTAAATTAATGCCTGAAGGAAATATCAAATGGAAAGGTCATTGAGGGGGTGTTCAAACAATAGCATAAACACCTACGGCAGTGAATAATAGTTTCTTGATAGAGGGTTGCAAATTAGTTTACAAGAATCTCCCACAAATCTTTATCTCACAAAGAAAAGCACATGTCCCAACAAGCCTCATAGCCTCTGTCTCACAGGCCTGCTCTTCATCACACATTCTCTCTTTAATTATGTTTTGGAAACTCACTCAACACAGTAATAATGTGTAAAGTGTTTCCACTGCAGACAATATCTACTTCAGCAGATGTGTTGTTGCTCCTTTCCAAACAAGAAAAGTATAGCATGCCAATGTTGGCATAAGCTTTCCTGGTTTAACAAGCCCATAACAAACCATACCAGCACTATGCTGACCGATTGATTTGAACTCTAGGATACAGCTGTGATTCACCTAAAAAGAAGAATTTGGTCACCCTCATGTCTTTTCCATTCTATATTTTTCTCTTCTGTGAAACACAAAACTTTCCACACAACAAAAGTGAATGGAGATTTACCCTGCAAAAAGTCTCCAGTATGAAGATAATTTTGTGTCTTTATTATTCAAGCAAAGATTCTAAGCAAAGAAAAAACATTTTTAAGCTTAACAAAATCGACTGTGTTCTCAATTTCTTTCATTTCAAATCTGAAACTTCTGCTTGCAGGTCGAAATGTTTTGTTCCCATGTAGTCTTACTCTATAGGCGGCCTAGCTCACTCTTTTCTGTACGTATTTTCGTCATTTTTTTAACCAAATGGAAAGTATGTAAAGCCCCCTAACAACAAGATCTAGGTTGAAACTGCCAGAGTTCTCTCAGAGGTTGAAACTGCCACGTAGGTAACGTCACTAGTATTAGCCCGTAGGTAAATTGTGCACCTTTTTCTGTACAAAACAGACACCCACTGCATTCTACATGCCACTGACAAAGAGAAAAACTGCTATTAAAAATCATTACAATACAACGTATGATCTTGCTGTCCTGAATTTTAAACGATTTCGCGAAGAAAGCGACTTACCTTCCAATTTCCCACCACCTACAGACAGCGGTTCCCACCGTGTTCGAGGGGGCGAGAGGACCAGGCACCACCCACACTATCAATCCAAAGCAAGCTACCAATAGAAATCCACCCCTTCTGCTCGTGTAGATCCCGCCCATCACGTTCAGTTGATCTTGCAAACAAAACTTTTTGATTCGCAAAGGATTTAGAGGTGCAAAACCTTTGGACTTGCAAACAAAACAGATTTGAAATGAAAGAAAATGAGAACCAATCGATTTTGTTAAGCTTAAAAATTTTGAAAAAAAAAAAAACATTTTTGTTTTCAAATCTTGATTTTTTTTTTTTTTTGTTTGGCTTTTTTTTCTTTGCTTGAATAATAAAGACACAAAATTATCTTCATACTCCAGAAAGAATAGAAAACACTACAAAAGTATCATAAACAATATCATAAAATGCAGTTACGACTCATTAAGGTATATGACAGCTTGTCTGTGTAACAGTCCAAAATCGAAGCCGTTATTTACTGATAATTTTCCATTTTGTAGAAGCTTTGAAATTGCATTAGTGCTTGTGTTCAACTACTAAACTGTGCCTTAAGATGCATCATACCAGATATGACATCATTGACTGCAAACCCAATTAGTTCTTGCATGTCACATTATCAACCACAAGTTTAAATATATTTTAACCATTAACGAGAAAACATTGGCAGAGTTAAAGATTTCCGATGAATAATAACATATGCAGTATACTTTTAGTTGTATGAAAAATGGTAGCATATCATCCTATTATATTTCATGAAAGAAAATCAGAACAATGGAACAACATGAAGGTGTGTAAATCTCATCAAAATTATTCCTACAGAACCATTTCCTTTAAACTGGAGTCACAGCCACAAAAACACATATATGGACAATTGAATACAACCTTGGAGAGCTGTGTCTTTAAATAACACAGAGACATCCTGTGAATCAGCACATGTCCCCGAGCTCTGTGCAGATGTAGGTCAGGAACACTGTTACGTTGTGTCTGAAATTTAGGAAGAGGATCAGATCCACACAGAATTATAAACACACGTTACATGTGATATTTTGGTCAGAAAAGTCCCTACAATAAATAAATGTTAAAATTAGTTTACACTATAAAATATGAATTCAATCCTGTATGTTGTTCTAACATTTCAAATCTAACCAAGTGTTTTTGTTTGAAGTTCAGAAATGTGCACATGCTGGGTTTACTCTGCCTCACTAATAGATGTGATTTGCAGAGCAGCACATTACTCATGCGTACAGAGGGGGAGGACATGTAATCTAATTCAGCCCTCTTGCACGACACCCGTACAAACACCTTCATTTCAGTTCTGTCAGGATCACTGCTTTCAGGTTGTAATACACATACTATACAATCCCTTGTGCAATATATATTTCTTAACTAACTGGACAATAACTACACTGTAATGTCACTTTTGTCACAGGCCAGTTTGTCCTGTTGTATATGCATGTTCATTTAGTGGTTATGTTGGCTCAATATTGTGTTTATGTGTTTATGTTTATGTCTTGTGTACTGTATTAAATGTACTGTATTAGTATATAGGGCTGATGCAGACATCACTCTGGGATCAGTTTTTCCGGTTTCCCCTCGTCTCCCTAACTACACCTTTTTACCTCAGATATCTTAGACTATATACTGTTCCCTCTCTATTTGTACTTCCATGGAGTCATAAATTAGATCTTCAATTGAGTCTCATCCTTAAATTTGTTTATTCTTTTCTGCTTAAAGATAAAGTAGGCATGTGAACTCTTTGGTTACGGTATTTGCTGGAAGCCATTAGGGGAAAAATCGTGTAAGCGTATGTCACATAGGCAAGATGCCTTAGTAATTTAAAGGAATAAATTACAATCATGTTATACCAAATCCACATGCTGTTATTTTTCATGAAACACAAAGGAGTAATTTCTTACAAATCATCCCATTCATTCCCATGCAGCAGCTCTCTCTATCAAGCTCCTGTAAGGTCATATAAAAACAAAGTCAACAAAAATGTACCATAATGTCCATGTAATGTTTTCCATAAAGCAGACAAAGATCTCATCTTAAATATAGCCTTTTAGATGTGTCACAGTTACATCATTGTCATCACATGAAAACCTAAGGCACTTCAGAGAACTTGCATATCACAAGTCCTATAGATTAGTTTTATGATAGTTTCATGAACCTTTTGGAACGTAATAGGAGTGGCCGCTATAAACTGTCATTGTTAGGAAATATGCTGCATAAGGATTCTTCAGAAATTGCTTTTTTGTTGCATTGAAAAAATACAGGTTTGGAACAGCAAACCTTGTAGTTCTTTGTAAGGGGCCAAAACAAAGTAAGAAAAGGCTGTGCAAAGGTTTAATGTTTTCAAACATTCCAACACGCAGCGCTGCTCGAGGCAAGGCTTTGATTATGTAAACATTTGCTGTGCGTGTATCCTCTAACAAAACAACACAAACATGGCAACTGTGAGAGAAGAACAGTTTTGCAAACATCTAGCAGTTGTGTTGATCTATACCAGGGGTTGTCAAAGTCAAGGCCTCCTGTTTTAGCCAACCTACCAAATGATGACCCCCCTCACACACATACACTCAACCGACAATTGTCAGAAAATTGTTTACTCACTTATTTATCACTTTTTCAAATAATTGATAACAATAGAACAAAAACAATGCTAGCGCTATAAAAAAAAGAACATAATTACTGTCCATCCCAGTCAAAATCATCAGCAGATCTGTAAAAGTGAGGAAGGAACTATAAACAAAATATTAACATCTCTTCTATTAATTGTAATACCTACATCTCTACCCTACTGAGCGATGTGCATTTGGCAATGTTTAGATTCTCACTGTTTTGGTTTGACAACTAAATTTACTTACAAGTTGGGTCTGTAAGCCCCACATTATAAAATGCAACACTCAGATGTGACAAGCTGTATTTTTATACAGAAAACTTGCTTTGCACCAAGTAACACATTTGTGGTGCACAAGCAGTGCATACACTCGCAGTGTTGACCCAATGTGCAAAATCACTTCTGTCTTTCAATTTTTCAAATAAATTAAAAATGATCATAAGTTACAGAATTAATTTTGCCTAGTGTCATAAAAGTATGCATCAGAATTAAATGCAGGGGCGAAAATAATTGAAGAGTATTTTAAAGCCTGTTGTAAATGTGACATAGGAGAAGTAATTAAAATATCAGAGCCTGAAATTGACCAAAAAATCCACATACAATCCAAAATGGCTGACTTCCTGTTGGGCGGAGCTAATTAGTGTAATTTTGAAAGTTGTCCTACTTGATAAGAACAATATATGTATGCGACAGAGCCCCCCCCCTTAAACACATGTGAATGTGGTTTTAAAGTTTGATGTGTACCATGGCAACAGTATTTAAGATATCACAAGTCTTTTTAGAGCATCAGCATTCATTGACTTCAGTTCAACATTCAACACTATCATCTCTCAGCACCTGATTAGAAAGCTGAGCCTGCTGGGCATGAACAGCTCCCTCTGCAACTAGATCCTGGACTTCCTGACTGGGAGACCTCAGTCAGTCCTGATCAGGAACAGCATCTCCAACACCACCACACTGAGCACTTGGCCCCTCAGGGCTGTGTGCTTAGTCCACTGCTGTTCACTCTTATGACTCATGACTGTGCAGCAATGTACAGCTCAAATCACATCATCAAGTTCTCAATGACATGACCGTGATGAGTCTTATCACCAAGAATGACGAGTCAGCGTATAGGGAAGGGGCTCAGCATTTTACAGCTTGGTGTAGAGCAGACAAACAAACAACAAAGAGATGATTGCTGACTTCAGGAGAACACAGAGCAACCATTGTCTGCTGTATATCGACAGATCCTCTGTGAAAATAGTGAAAAGCACCAAATTCCAAGGAAAATTCCTTGGTGTTCATCTAGCGGAGAACCTCACCTGGTTCCTTAACACAAGCTCCATCACAACGAAAGCCCAGCAGTGCCTCTACTTCCTATAGAGGCTGAGAAAAGCATACCTTCCACCCCCCATTCTGACCACATTCTACAGAGGGGCCATTGAGAGCTTCCTGAGCAGCAACTGTCCAGTTTGTGAATTGCTCCATCTATTGGGCCGCATGACCTTGCAGCGGATGGTGAGGACAGCTAAAAAGATCTGTTCTCTTTCAGGAACTCGAGCTGCATCGAAACCCTATGGGAACGCCTCCAGCTTTTATGCACTCTGAATCACGTGTCAAATCCGTCCAACTGGGAGGCAATTCGTCACAGACGGGGTGACTTCACAAACAGGAAGCTTAAAAGCATGTGCGCCGCACTGCTCTGGTTAGCCTCATTCATTCAGCGAAGTGCTCTGTGTTGCATATTGTCTGTCCATTGTTTGTCTTTCTAAGCGTTAGGGTCAGCATTTAAGTTAGAATGCCAAAGGCTAAGGGAAAGACAAGGGGCTCTCACGAGCATTTTAGAGTGTGTGTTCTCTCCCTGCCCACGTTTTATTACGGGTGGGGATACACACTCTCTATGTGTGGTTTGTTTGGGAGCGAACAAACCACTTTGAGGGAGCCCTCATAAGCGTTCCTCATGGTGCTGGCCCCGCTGCTGAGGCAAAGCAGTGCCTGCATTCGTGGGGTTCGCAGGTGGACTTGATGGAGGGAATTGAGACGGACCAGTCATTATCAAATTCCTCACCGGTCAGGTCCTCCACCCTTTCCCTGGGTTCGGAAGCATGCACTGCGGTTTCTTCCCCCTGGTGAGAGGGATCAGCTCTCCACCTCTCATCCACAGAAGAACGGGATTTTGAGAGTGTGATTAAGCCTGTTGTGTCCCCACATTACGATGAGCTTGTAGAGGTTGTTTCTCGAGCTGTGGCTAAGCTTAACATCGATTGGTCTGCCGAGAAACAGACTGTGCAGCGCAGGAGTCTGTTAGATAAGAGATTTCTGAGTAGCCAGTCAACACCTCCACAGCGGAGCCTCCCTTTCTTCCCAGACCTCCACACTGAGGTGTTGAGGCTGTGGAGGAGGCCATACTCTGCTCGCCTTTTTATTCCTGCTTCTGCCCTGTATGGCAATGTGGCAGGACTCAGCGAGCAAAGTTACAAGGTGATGCCCCGGGTTAAACAGACGCTGACTAGCTATCTGTCACCTAATGCGGCGTTGTCCTTGAAGGCTCCTGCTCTCCCCTCCAAGCCGCTGTGCACTACCTCAGCGCTGGTGGGCAGAGGGTATGTGGCAGCAGGTCAGGCCTTCTCTGCACACTGTGGGTGTGTTGCAGGCATACCAGGCCGAACTGCTGAAGGGGATAGATGAGCGCGAGGGCATCACATCCGAGGATGTGATGGAGCTCAGGAGAACCGCCTACTTGTCCCTGCCTGCCACCAAGGCTGCCATAGACCTGCCGATGGAACGGAGGCATTTGTGGCTGACCCTGTCCAACTTAAAAGAGAAGGACAGGGTTTTCCTCCTGGATGCCCCGCTGGTGCCTTTTGGCCTGTTCGGCGACGCGGTTAATACGGTCGTCGACAGGTTTCAGGACGCACGTAAGCAAGCTGAGGCATTCCAACGCTTCCTCCCTCGCCACTCTCAATCTCTAGGGGCTGCTAGATGGGAGCAGCCCCGCCCATGTACCACCTCATTGAGTCGGGACACACAGAAACAGAGGCCTGAAATCCTCCAAGCAAGATATGAGGACTGTCATAGCCTCAAGGAGGATTTCGGGCCAGAAGGACAGTAGTCAGGGCTTCGGAGGGTAGCCCCACCTGGGGTGCAGCACGGTCCACCACATTATACGGTGCCCGCCACTCTCCAGTGCCCTCCGGAGGCTATGCTGTCAACCCTGCAACCTCTGATGCTTCAGGACACAGCAGCCTCATGTCAGCGTTTCTCCTGAAAGGTAGCGAGTCCAGGAGACTCGCGACCTCTACAGAGGTCCCTAGAGAGTCTAAATCTCCTAAGAGAGGTTTCCTGCCATTTCTCTTAGGGCAAATATTGGAGAGGCCAGCCTCGAGAGGCTGGTACCTCTGAGGAACTTCTTGGCAGCGTAGAAGGAGCTACTGCCAGGAGTGTCTCAATGGGTCCTGCGTACTATAGAACAGGGATACAGAATCCAGTTCATTTGTCACCCACCTACTTTCCTCCCATTTTAGACCTAAGGCTGTTGAACCGCTCAGTCAAACAACTGAAGTTCAAGATGCTCACGGTGAAGCAGGTTATATCCCAAATCAGGCCCGAGGACTGTCACCATAGACCTGAAGGACGCATATTTTCATGTCCTTATCCTTCCTTAACACAGGAAGTTTCTGAGGTATGCTTTCAGGGGCGAAGCTTACCAGTATCGGGTGCTTCCATTCGGCCTTGCACTCTCCCCTCGCACTTTCACCAAATGCGTGGATGCAGCCCTGGCCCTGTTGCGGTTACAGGGCATCCGCATACTAAATTATTTGACGATTGGTTGATTTTTAGCTCCCTCAGAGCAATTGGCGATTTGGCATCGAGATGTCGTCCTCGCCCACATAAAAGAGCTGGGGTTCAGACTGAACACCAAGAAGAGTGTGCTTTCTCCACTACAGAGAACCACCTATCTTGGTGTTGTTTGGCATTCGACCACGATGCGGGTACAATTGTCTCCCGCTCGAGTAGATTCGATGCTCGCTACAGTCACGAGAATCAAACAAAGCCAGTTGCTCACTGTAAAGCAGTTTCAACGACTGCTAGGCCTTATGGCAGCAGCGTCCAATGTGATACCTTTTGGCCTGCTGTACATAAGACCTCTTCAGTGGTGGCTCAAGACCAAGGGTTTTTCCATTTTTCCAGACCAAGGGAAATCCATTCCGCATCATCAAGGTCACGGAACGTTGTATCCATGCCTTAGACTTGTGGAGGAAACCTTGGTTCCTCTCTCAGGGCCAGTGTTGAGAGATCTTGGTCGCCACGTTATGCTAGCAACAGATACATCCCTTACCGGCTGGGGGGCGGTCATGAGTGGCTGCCCAGCCCACGGTCTGTGGAAAGGTCGCCATCTTACCTGGCACATCAATCGCCTGAAAATGCTAGCAGTGTTTCAGGCTCTAAAACATTTCCTCCCAGACCTGAGAGACCACCACATGTTGGTGTGCACCGACAACACGGCGGTGATTGCATATATCAACCACCAAGGAGGTCTGCGGTCGCGCCCCCTGTAAAGGCTGGCGCACCAGATCCTGGTGTGGTCCCAGGAAAAGCTACGCTCGCTATGAGCAGCCTATATTCCTGGGTGATGCCTATATTCCTCCCACATTGTTATGTACTGGTTGTTTTTGCACTTGTCTGTCTACCTAGCCCTCCTGCCCCACCCATGTGCCAGCCTTTCTTCGATCCTAATGGCCAGTGATTCTGAAGTGTGTGCCAAGATTTTTTTAGCAAAGGCCCCGAAAACCTTAAAAAAAGAAACATATCATACTGGTCAGCCGCTAGGCATGGGTTAAAGCTTAGACATGGGTTATACTCCTCCTAGGGGATTTATGGGTCTGTTTCTCTTATGGCTCTAAATCTGTTTCTCTTATGGCTCCTTGTGCAGTCATTTTTAGAGCATATTTCCAATAATCTTATAATCATCTCTAATAATTTTTCCTTTGTATTGTTGATCAACCTTTTTTTGTGGGTCTGTGTTTCTGTTTGACAGCTGCAGATTCTTCTGTCTAAGCGCAAATGTAGGGCTGAGCTGTGCTTTCTCTTTTAGATGCTTGACTCATGCACTTTGACATTGACTGAGGCAATATGTGCCTTCAGGTCCTTTAATGTTATCCTGTGCTTCTTATTATTCCAGTTGCCCTACATTGTTTTTCTGCTCCTGGGTGGGCCTGGACAGACTGCAAGTGGTTTGAAATGCTCTTTGTTTGTAGATTTTAAACATGTTCTGTGATAGACTACAATTTACATAGCAATGGCTTTGAAACCCTGCCCACCCCATCATAGTTTTAATGTGTATATAGTTTTAATGTGAAGTGGTTCCTTCTAAGTAACTCTGTAATGATGTTTCACTATTTTTGTTTTGGTTTGTCTGATTCTAGGTTTAGGCATTTGATGCAATATGTAAGGGTGCATCAAACAGTTTTGTTACAGATAATACAATGAGACATTCTGTTACTGATTACTGTTAAGAAAACTTTTAAAACCCCAAAGGTATATTTATTCCAGTCTGCATTCACTGAAGCCCCCAAAAATTATGGAAAGTACAGTACACACAGAAGTTACTATAGCTCTTTTAGAGCATTTTCTCAGCCATGATTTACAATTTATATTTAGCTACAAAAAATCAAATATTTCATCAAAAGGTTTTTCAGATCATGAAATAATTCTGATGACTGATGATCTGTCTCAGAGGAGAATTCAGTAGTTCTTGAAGCTGCTGCCGGTTTCTCATGAAAGCAATTTCTGTTCAAAACATTTTTTTTTGGAATCAAACTAAATCTAAAATGAATTACTCAGACAAATGGTGTCCTGAGTGTAAATCGATTTTGTCTGAATTGTCTGGTCACAAAACTGAAACACCCTAGCAACCACATAGTAATGCACTAAAAATAAACACCTTAGCATAGCAACACCCTGGCAACCACCCACATGTACCTCAATTTATTAGTTATTAATAAAAATATAGCCAAAGTTTTATTTGCTAAGGTGTTTGGATTTATTTTTTGTCTTTTTAATGACTGCCTTACCATTTCATTTGCAGGATTCTTACGGCACTGGATCAACTCCTGTGATGCCCCCCTGCCTTTCCTCTCAGTACCTACAGAGGAAGGACTGCCTGCCCCTGTAGGAATGACCCCTCAGGCCTGGCACCTGCTTCTGCCCACTGCTGCTCATAGACCTCTCGCCATTACAATCCCCACCAGCTCTTGTTGGCTGCTTCACCATGAATAATGAGGTCATCAGCACCAATGCATTGGCCTGGCTGGTCTGCTCGGGAGTGTCCATCCTGGCTAACACATGGGGCATTCTCAGTGTCAGTGCCAAACAGAAGAAGTGGAAGCCACTAGAATTCCTCATCTGTACGCTGGCCGGCACACACATTCTCAACATGGGCATCCCCATCACTATGTATTGCGTCATTCAGCTGCGTCGACAACACTCTAATTACGAGTGGAACGAAGGACTTTGCAAGGTCTTTGTCTCCACATTCTACACCCTCACCCTGGTCACCTGCTTCTCAGTCACCTCTCTGTCCTACCATCGCATGTGGATGGTCCGTTGGCCTGTCAACTATAGGTAAGTAGAAGTCACTGGGGTGACCTTTTGCATCATTAAGGTGAATACTTTCATAAGAACTCTGCTTATTGCTTATTTCTGCACATTTGCAGACATTTTACAGGATTGCACACACTCTATCTAATTTTGCCCACAACTCTTGTTATAAATTAATTGTGTTGACCTGGATGTTAAAGGGGGGTGCAATGGTATGTCATGCTTTCTGACTTATTAACAATGTTAAATGTGCTGTATTCTCATGCTTAACATGGTCAGCTTGTCAAAACACGAGTTGGACGTATTACGTAGTATTTCTTTGCTAGACATACTCCCCCAAGGTTTGTACTGGTTTCGGAAAGTTTGTTTTGAACATAAGAAATTGTTACATAACAATTTTTGAGGTCCCTGATTGGATAATTCTCCCGCCAAAGGAACGCCTACGCCACTTATGTAGGAGTTGTGGCTAGTGCTGCTGTCAAGGAGTTGGTATCATACCAAGAATCAGCAATGGCGCATACACAGTTCAGTTCAGGAGTTCACAGAAGTAGTTTAGTAAAATTTCAGTCTCGATTTTCATAATATTTTGTTGTTCCAATTTTTTGTAGGCCTAAAAAATAACTAAAACGTTGTTACATATTGTTTTACTAGTCTTTGGCATTATACAGCCAATTTAACAAATTTAACAATTTAACCACTTAACATTTTGTATGTTCACAAATAATATAAGGAAATTGCAATATGATGTTATAAAATGTTTTTTATTATTGCAATTTAAATAATGTTGCAACTGTCCCTGTGGACTGTTGCAACGCTTAACTTTATCTGTTTAAAGTTTAAATTGTACATATATTATCATACGTACACATGTTTCAGCAATGTTGGTGGGTATCTGACAGATGTGGGTTTAATGTATTAAAAATTTGGCTTTCTACAAAAAACTGTCTCTGAGAAACTGAAGGAAATACAAAAAGTGTTGCAACCGTCCCCACTCTCCCCTACACTTTACATTTCGTTGTAACTCTGACAATGACAATAAAGAGCTATTCTATTGTCATGTTCATAAAGGTGATAGTTTCACAAGTGCTCTTAAGGTTCACAAGTGGTAATAATAAACCTAAAAACAGAAGTATCTGCATATGATTATTTTATTCACATTAATTCATTACATTGCAGTAATTTATCAGATAATTTCATCCAAAGTAAATTTAGATAAGCAAGACAAATAGACAGATAGATAGATCTAGCCTGATCTCCTCCCCAGAGATGTCCACCAACACTAGACGAAATCTTTAAAAACCCAGTGCTATATGCTGTAAGAGGACTGATCAGGGTACGTACAACTACACAATTATGGTGAGTACACATGGCACACATGGGTTATAGTCACTGCCTATGGAAAAATACAGGTTATGCCCAGTTACGGAAACAAATAACGGCATTTTTTCTGAATTCACTTGATTGTCTATCTGCGCCTAACTGCGCGCGTTAGGGCCGCTTTAAAATGTTGGAACCTACTATACTGGTCAAGTCAATGAGTTAGTAAAAGCATAAAAGAACACAGTCAGATGCACCTGCTACTTTATTAAAAAGTGATAAGAAATCTATTTTGTGGCTCAAATAATGTTGATAAATACAAAATTATTTAATTAAAGCAAATAAGATGTTAACAATATTGCAGAGATTAATTTGACACTTATTTTAGCATGATGGTGATGGTGTCTAAATTAAGCAGTGGAAAAATAACACTGACCATTTTTCTTCAAAGAAGTTATTTTATTTAGATTTGTTTATGTTAATGAATGATGTCAGGGAGATTCAATGGTGACTGTTTACTGACCACTAGACCACTAAAAACAGACAAAGACCAATCTAGACCATTATAAAAATGAACATTTGTTAGACAACAGTTTTTTCTTTAAGTGCTATGAGCAAAGAAAAATCATTTTGAGGACAACTTTCCTTTAATGACAGAGACTTTATCTCTGTTCTCGGCTGTACGAGAGACATTTTTTCCATTACGTGGTTATTTGTTTCCTGTTGTGGAGCATTTTCAAATCAAAGAGCATCGCAGAAATATTTGCAGATGATTGCTTCTCTGGAGCATAATGCTTGATAATGCTTGTAAAGCCCCATTATCAAACAAAGTAAAACAGCATCAAAGTCAATGTTTGGCATACATAAATAATAGTGGTTACAAAAATAAATAAATAACTAAATATTGATAATAATACTGAAATGCTCTATTGTAGCTCCTTTCTCTTTCAGAAACACCTAGTCTACTCTAATTGGTCAGCTGGCCCACTCTGTTGTCAAACTTAAACAGCATTTTCCTTGCCCTTGCCTTTTGCCAAACTAGCTGCAAGGTGGGCATTATGCAAATGTGTAACAGCAATTTAGCCAAGTCACAGACATAATGGCAGAACTACAGGCATTTCGGGCAGGTCAGTGTTTTCTGTTAGAGAGAATAACTCCCTCTGCTGTATGCGTTTTACCTTTGCCGATTATTTACATGCACAGACAGCTATATTAAACAGCTTTAAACATTTGTCATTATATTTAAATAGTTAGGTAATTAAATGGCTTGATTATAATGTTTCATCAGTGTTTGTAGTGGTCATGTATCATTTAAAGGCTAAATAGATTATGAGTTTGATCAGAACTCAGAACACAGAGCCTATTATGCTTATTACATGACTACTAACACCTTGGTTACGTATGTACCTTTTGTTCCGTGATGTACTCTACTTGTACTAACCACAGTAGTACAAGTAGAGGAACGCTACCAAGGGGAAGACACAGTGTTTACTATGAGGGTAACCTGTTTGTGAACAATAAACCATAAGGGGTTCCTTATCCACACACATTGAACACCGAGCTCAGATACATGGGCTTACCTGGAAAGGCCCATACACATGCGTATAATAAGCCTGATCTCCTCCGCAGAGATGTCCACCAAAAAGTTGGTCCTGTGATTGGTAGTCCAAAGAAATGGCCTCCACAATCCAATAAGGTAACCTCTGTTTGGAGACAGCCTTTCCCTTCTGTAGATGCTTTGTGTATTCCAGATATAAGCGTACCCCACACACTGGACACAGCACAGACAAAGCTGGGTGTTCCTCCCCTGAGTGCAGTGCTTGCAAGTTCACCATCTGGTTGTGAAAGGGAATGGTGGAAACTTTGGGCATGTAACCTAGCCGGGGCCTCAAAGTAACTTGAAGTTATTCCGACCAAACTCCAGTCAGTCACTGGTGACAGTGAGTGCCTGTAGGTCCCCTACCCTCTTGATAGATGTGAGCATCACCAAGAGAGATGTCTTAAGTGATAAAACCCTGAGATCAAGCTCTTCCAGGAGCTCAAATGGAGCCCCTTGCAGGACTATTAGCAGCACTGGGAGGTCCCATGAGGGAATAAGGTGCGGCCTATGAGGGTTAAACCTCCTGGTGCCTCTGAGAAACCTGATGACCAGGTCATGCTGTCTTGCCGTTCACTGTTGTGGCCACATACACTCTAAGGTGGAGGGAGACAACCGTCTCTCCACCCTCTTTTGCAGGAAGGACAACACAACACAAATAGCACATCTCTGTGGGTCTTCCCTACAGGAAAAACACCAGCTGTTGAGGGAGCCCTTACCTGAGTGATGGTGTCTATCACAGCTGGTCCCCGTCAAGAACATTAGCTCTGAAAACCAGGTCTGGTTGGCCCACCAAAAGCACCTGGTGCTTTTCCTCCCCGACCTTGCACAGACATGTGCAAGGAGGCTCACTGGGGGAAATGCATACTTACAAAGGTGCCGTGACCAGCTGTACGCCACAGCATCTGTGCTGAGGGGAGCCTTGGTCAGAGAATACCAAAGGGTGTTGTGGGTGGTCTCAATAGAGGCAAACAGGTCCATTTAGGCCTCCCTAAATCCCTCTCAAATCAGCTGGACTACACTGGGATAGAATCTACACGAATTGTAACCTGAGAGCATGTCCTCTGCACGGTTGAGTTGACCTTAGTGGCCCGCCGGGACTTTATCCACTGCTGACTATAAAGGAGGAGGCAACAGGCAAGCTGTGACATGCAACAGGACCTGGCAATTGATGTAGGCCACTGTCACCGTGTTGTCCACCTGGACCAATACATGCTTGCACTGGATCAAAGGTAAAAACCTACACAGAGCAAGCAGGACTGCCAGCAGCTGCAGGCAATTTATGTGCCAACACAGATGGTGACCAATCTAGATCCCAGACAAAAGGTGCCTCAGCCGTGTTTGCATCTGTTGTCACAACTATGCATCTGGACACCTGCTCCAAAGGGCACCTTGGCCCAAAAAAACATCAGATTGGACCATGAGCTGAAAGTGTGATGAGATGCAGGTGTGGTGAACATCTGACCTATTCAGCAATGCCAGTCTCACCTCTAGACCTGGTCCCGAAGCCAGTGTTAAAACACTCCCATATGCATGAATGCCATATGCCCCCAAAGGCCTCTGAAATAGTTTCAGTTGGACTGCTGACCTGTGTCTAAATGAGGACATAGGTCATGTACTCGCCAGTCTAAGAGAAGCAAGATGATGCCAGCTTCCTTATATACCTGGATATCCGGGGCAGAGATTAGCTATCTTGCCGTGCAGGCAAGACGGAGGTGTGGCAAACCGGGTTACATACGTAACCTGAGATGTTCCCTTTCGAGGGAACTCGATGGTGCATCAGGCTTGACGCTATGCAGAATGTTAATGCCCACTATGCCACAGTGAGGGCCTGCCCCTAAATGCTGTGAAACATTGGCACAAGAACATCAGGAGCAGACTTAAACTTGTCAACCCAGGAGGACTTGGGTGCCTGGAGCTAAATTCAAAACTGTAAACTCTAATAAATGTGTGTGGAAGGGACCAACCTGCAGCAGCACAAATATCACTTAGAGATGTTCCCCTAGACAGGCAGTCTTATGCCATTGGCCCGCTCTTAGAGAAACTCCAGAACTGAACCAACAAGGCAGTGAACTGGGTCCCTATGGTGTTACCCACACCATGACACAAAGAGCTGCCACTTCAGGGCATACAGTCTCCTAGTAGATGGAGTTCTGGAACTCTGGAATGGTCTGTACAACCTTGGCTGAGAGCCAGACCCACAGATTCCAAATCTCTGGCCAGGGGTGAATAATCGACCCCCAAGCCTGAGACAGAAGAACCCTCTGGACTGGGAGCTCCAAAGGGACATTATCCAGGAAATATTGCAGAAACGCTTCCCGATCAATGGATGGAAGTACCAGTTGGAGTTTCTGTCCTGGAGTTTCTGTCCTTCGGCACACTGCGAAACAAGAAACCATTTCTTACAATATAGTGAATTCGTGAAGCATCAGGGGTTGTCTTATCCTCTGCTTTGGCAATTAATTCTTGAACTTTACTGTCATTTCTTTGTGATATGGCAATTTGAATTAGGTCTATCGGCATGTTGACTTTTGGTGCAGTGGTCTTGGGAGTGTTTACAACGGAAATGGTATCAGGCAAAGCATTGTGACTTTGAGTTCTGGATAATACGTACGGTACGATGTTGCACTGTCCCTTCCTGTACCTTACAGTGAAATGGAATCCTTGTTTTGAGTGTTGGAAGGCCCATGTGAGGGCGGCATGGTCAGTGACGACTACTTCGAAGGGCCGACCTTCAAGGTATGGTCACCACTTCTCTACAGCCCAGACTACAGCCAAGCACTCTTTCTCTGATACTGAGTATGCTTTCTCTGCTCCTCTGAGCAACAGGGATGCATAGGAGATCACATGCTCTTCTCCTGATGATTCCTGTGTAAGAACAGCTCCTAAGGCAACGTCACTTGCGTTCGTTCTGCACTCGGAAAGGCTTGCTAAAATCAGGTGTTATTAAGACAGGAGCTTGTACCAGATCTTGCTTGATTGTGTCAAATGCATGCTGTTCTGTCCACATCCATGTTGAATTTTTTCTGCTTTAAAGCATGTAGTGGTGCATGTAGAGGTTTTCTCTGACAAGTGGGGAATAAATCGGTGGTACCAGCCTGCCAGTCCTAAGAACCTTTGAACGTCCTTGATGGATTGAGGTATGAAGAATGATTTTACTGCAAAGACTTTAGCTGGATTTGTTTTTACCCCCTCGTCTGAAACTATATGACCAAGGAATGCGAATTATCTCTGGATGAAGTTGCATTTCTTCAGGTTAAGTGTGAGTCTGGCTTTATGGAGACATGTGAAGACTTGTTGGAGGTGTTGGAGTTGTTCTGACATGGTTTTGGAATAAATGACAATGTCATCAATATATACTATGCAACATTTACCCTTCACTTCTCGGAGAACATGTTCCATTAGCCTTTGAAAGCAGCTGTGTTTTTCGGGCTGAAGGGAAGACAAAGAAATTCATATAGCCCTGTGGCTGTAACAAAAGCTGTCTTCTGAATGCTGTCGGACTTCATCTCCAGCTGCTAATAACCACTTTTTAAGTCCAGAGTACTGAAGACAGTGGCACCGTGTAGTGACTCCAGGATATCCTGTGTCTGGGGCATGGGGTAGGCATCTAGGTGGGTCTTGGCATTCAGTCCACGGTAATCAATACAAAGTCTAGATCCTCCATCCTTCTTTTGAACTACCACCACCAGAGAAGCCCAAGGAGATGTAGATGATTGAATGTTCCCTTTGTCTAGTAGATTCTGTATTTGTGCTTCAATGAACTGTTGTTTTTCCATAGAAACCTTGTATGCACGTCGCCGTACTGGTACTTCATCAGTGGTAATGATGCGGTGTTTAACAAGGTTGGTATGACCAATTTTTCTGGGTTCAAACAGTAAGCCAGTTTAACATCAGACTCTCCAGCTCTTTTTTTTTTGTCTGTACGTCTGTGTCTGCTGCCAATGTAAGTTGATGTATGTATTGACAGGTTTCATCACTGCAGGCAGGTGACGAAATGGCAAGGTAAAAATGCATGGTGGAGTGGGCGTCATGATGAAGAAAGGGAAAAGTTTTTACTTTCATAGCTCCTTCTGCAGTGGGCAGACTGTACTGTACTAGAACCATTCCGGTCTTTAACAGAAAATCTATTCCTAGTATGATTGGTACTGTTAGGTCAGCATCCCTCATTATAAAGAGTTTCAGCTCCACTGATTGTCCCTGCACTTCACACTTCCAGTTTACCTTACCAATAGCAGTCTGCTTTTGTCCATTGGCCAGTAGAAAGGATTGTCCTTCACTGGGTTGGTACTGCTCTTGGGGACACAACTGTTTCCAAAAGGACTCCTGGAGCAGCGAGAAAGTGCTACCCGTGTCAACCAAGGCAACAGCATACCTGTCCTGTAAAATAATGGGCAGGGTGATTATTTTTATAGTCATGTTGCACAGAATTTTGAAAGGATTGCACTACTCGATTGCTTGCATGTGGTGGTTTGCGCTGAGGTTTTTGAACTGTGGAGACTTTCTTCCTCTGTTCTTCCATATTAGCCTGACTCCAATATCTTTTGGATTCATTAAAATCTCTTTCTATCTGGGTTCCCACCCTGACTAATTCTCCAACATCTTTGATGGTACGGCGTAGTAACCTAGCAAGTCGTGGATAACAGTTTCTAAGGATTGCTTGAACCATTTCCTTCTCAGACATTTCTTTTCTCCATCTCAGACACAATGCTTGATAGTGGAATGCAGAATCTCTGATGCTTTCTTTGGCACCTTGTTTCCTCTCCAACAATTTTCTTGCTGCAACATCATCATAGTCCTCACTTAGAAATGAGTGCAGAAAACTTTTTTAAACTGCCTCCAGTTGTACACATTCCTTCGTTCGGTCATCCACCAGTCCTTTGCGGTACCTTTGAGAACATCTCAAAAGCGAGGATTTCACCATCGCTAGGGGGACGGACAGCAAAATACTCTTCGCAACGTTCAATAAATACAACAGGGTCATCCTCCTGGGTACTGCTAAAGGTGGGGAAATCCAGTCTGACTGGGGGTTTATACTGTACTGCAGATTGGCTGCTCTGAGTTGGTAAGTGACTGGACAGTACACTGCAAGTTGTATTTCTTTGTTTAGAGTGGGGATGGGAAACTATAGAATTAGGAACTGGGGCAATCGGAGTGGATGTAGATGGCATCAAGAAATGAAATCTGTGCTCCAGTTGGTGATCTCTTCTTTCAAGGAATCTACTACAGATTGGCCCAGCTCCTGGACCAGCAGTTCTAGTTGTTTCTTTACCTTCTCACACTCACATTGTATCCGATATGATATTGTTTCCTGTATCTTTTTGCATCGGTTTTCAAACTCATTAAAAGGAACATTAGCACTCACCCTCCAGCCATAGTCTGCTAGCTGGTCTTCAACAGCAGTAAACCGATCTGTCAGGTGTTCAATCAATGATGTAACTGAAGTGGACAGGTCGTTGTTTGACTCAGGATCAATCTCCGGTGGTGGTGGTGGAGGAGGAGGAAAAAGGAAACTTTTGGAACATCAGGAACATTGACCTTAATTCCCTCACGCTCCTCATCCGAATCAATATACTCAATATACAGATCACTGAAGGTGTTGATTAGGTCTCTCATAGGTTCCCTCTGTGTGGTGAATGGCTCAGATGCAAAGTCTACCCCAGGTACGGGCTCATCCCCATCCAAAGCAGCTTGACTATGTAGCAGTAGCGACTGTGCTACATAGATACTGGTTAAGGTAACAAATATACAGGCTTAATGGTCCCTGTTTGGCCGCCACTATGTAACCGTTCCCCTTCTCTTTCAAAGAAAGGGGTTGCTACAAAATATTTTGAGGGAGGGGACCACCAACCACTCTTAATATATGTACCTTAAATAATACCGAATCAGGATAGAAGCTTTAAGGTTATATACTGTTTGTACAAAATCCAAATAACCACACAGATTGGGTTTACATAATTATTTTTGGAAAGTAGTAAATGGCATGAACAATTAGGGATGATGATGATGTTGTTGAAGATAATGACGATGATAATAAAGATACAAAGGTCAATGAAAAACCAATAGTTGTCCAAACGAATCACTATCCACCATGTGCTACCAGGCTAACATTTCTGACTAGAGCGTATAATCCCAAAGAATCCACAATAGGATGTGAAGTAGCACTTTTAGCATAGGAATGCTTCCCGTATTCACACAATGAGCATACCAGTAATAAAACTACCAATATAGAACCCTAACCCTATACCAACATTTCTCAATCTGGACTCTTCAGCATTGCAGGTAGCATAAGAAGAAGGCCATGCTTCCTCCTAACCAAACAATACTCTTCCTCTACTACTACACCTGTAGTTAAGTTAGAGGAGGAGAGCAGCTTAGAGCCCCTAGAGGTCTGTAGTAGACCTGCAACCTACTATAGATCCACAGTAACAGCACTATGGACAGTTACATACACACCCGGAGCAGTGGGCAGCTATCACTGCAGCACCCCTGGGATAGTTCTAGGGGTTAGTTCAAGTTCAAGTTTATTTATAAAGCGCTTTTCACAATGGTACATTGTTGCAAAGCAGCTGTACAAAAGACAAAAATATCCAAGGATATTTACAGTGTATTTTGAAACTTGAAAATAAAACAAATCTAAAAATAAAGATAAAGAGCACAAACAAACATAAACAATGCATACACAAATACATATACATATATACACAAACTTATAAGGGAAATAATTGCAAATTTATAGAAATACCTAGTTGTACTATTACAGTGTTCCCTGGGTGGGGTGTGTAACCTAGTGTCAGCAGACTCCCTTTAAGCAAGCCAACAGGGTGACAGTGGCAAGGAACCCAAACTCCAGTGAATAGTAAATGGAGAAAAAAACCTTGTGAGAAACCAGGCTAGGCAGGGAGGGCCAGTTCTCCCCTGGCAAGTTAAAGCTGCAGTCTGTAACCATGACGATGACTGGTAAATGAAAAGCTAAATGATTAAGTGATAAAACTGTCAAAATGGATGATGCCATTATGTTTATGGTTGTGAATTTAAGAAATTAACATGGAAGGCGTTAAGTAACATAAGTTACTGAAGTAACATAAGTTACGGAAGGTGCCTTGCTCAAGTGCACTTCAATTACTACCTGCTGGCACTAGAATGAAACCAGCAACCTACTGAATACAAGCCCGACTCACTAACCAGTAGGCCACAACTGCCCCCCACAACTGATTTTTGTGTAATGTGAGGATTGCATCATGAAAGAGGAGGAAAACTCTTTTTTCTATATATGAATTCGGCAAACTGGCATTCTGGAGCAGCATGCTCACCTACAACCTAGTCTATGGATTTTTATTTCTTTCTGTCTTCACATACACATGATTAACACATAATCAACACAGACAATTAATTGGATCACAGGTGGATGGAATGACTAATTAACACAACACCGGGGGAACTGGGTCAAAGACATATAACATACATGTAACAGTTCTCCCCTGCCGGAAAGTTCATCCTCATGGCGTAAGACAAATGAAGAGAGGGCAGAAGCTGTGGAGTCGGATGTGAAAAAGTAAAGCAAACAGTCCAAGGTAAATAATATAGTCCACAAGACAGTGAAGGGTGGGAGGAGCCATGGGGAAGCTAGGAGCAGGAGGAGCAAAATGTAGAGCTAGGATCCCATCGGCCAGGGGATCATCGAGGCAGCAGGGCGGAGTCAAGTGAAGGTGAAGCCATGGTGGTGACAACTTTATGGAAGGCACCCTGGGGATGACCAACTGAGATGCAGCCACAGAAGATGGAGACCCAAGGGTAACCGATAAGTGTGAGGTGAAGCTGCAGCAACAAGCATCCAAGGTGGAGTCAGGGAACCAGTAGAAGGAAACTAAGCTGGTGGGACCAAGGAAGAAGGTGGAGCCAACACAGGACAAAGTGAGACAAACGGTTCAGAGACTAGAGGTAGAGCCAGGGGATCCAAATTTGGCTTTTGAGGACCAGATTGTCCAACTTCTGTTTAGATGCTTGCCTCTTGTCCTCCTCATTTCAATCTCATTTTGCAGACTGTAGTAGTAGAGCAGCATTTAGTGTTGGCCCAGGAACTAGAGACTCTTGGCAAAAAGGGCTATAGAATGCGTTTTCCCTTACATGAAAGATCTGGGCTCTTACAGACAATATTTTATAGTTCCCAGAAAGGCAGTCTGAGGACTGGTTTGTCACAATAACTACTTGCATGCTTTCACATCAAGATTTTGCCAGAAAACAGGACGTTTCTCAGGTTCGCTTTCGGGGGTGAAGCTTACCAATATCGAGTGTTTCCTCAAATATCAAGCCCTATCGCCTCACACCTAGAAGTGCGTGGATGCAGCCCTGGCTCCTTTCAGACTCCAGGGCATCCACATACTAAACTACATAGATGAATAGCTAGTCATGGCCAGCTCCATTCAAGAATTTGAGATGTCATGTTAGCTCATATGAGGTGCTTAGGGCTGATGCTTTTTTCTGTCCAGAGTCCAACAACTTTTCTAGGGGTAATTTGGGAAACTTCTGATACTATCAGACAGGTCTTCTTTGTTGGTTTGATTCTTTTTCTGTTGTGGTTTTAAAAATGTTTTGAGTTTTCCAGAAAGTCTGTTTCTGGATTTTTTTTTAATTTAGTAGTTCAAGTGAAGTTGATATTATGAAGTTAATGATATTAATCAGTGTGTGTATAATTCAAGTTCTTTCAGCAATAAAGTCCAATGAAGATTTGGTTTTATGAAGTATTAATAAGATGTTGTTTTCAGTATAGATCCCAGGAGTGCATGCTGTCTCTGTCTGATTACCCTCTCTCTCTCTTTCTCTCTCTCTCTCTCTCTCTCTTTCTCTCTCTCTCTCT
>JAZGTK010002164.1:22858-33438 GCA_036877625.1 Ambastaia sidthimunki
CTCTCTCTCTCTCTCTCTCTCTCTCTCTCTCTCTCTCTCTCTCTCTCTCTCTCTCTCTCTCTCTCTCTCTCTCTCTCTCTCTCTCTCTCTCTCTCTCTGCAGTTCTTTGAGCTATGTAATGATGTTTGTCTTGCTCATATTTGCTGTGCAAAAGCAACATTATGACTGTAAGAGCAGTTCTACTTTTTGCTTCACATATACTCCCTTTTTTCCACTTCCTCGGCTGTTGTTTATTTACCATCTTGTTGATTCATGTATGAACATAATATCATATTTTCCAGATACATGTAAAAGTATTAAGGTTTAAAAAGCTATTTAAACATCATAAAAGCAGTATGACTCATGTCATATTTCAGGACCTAAACTTTTGACTTGTGCCACTGAGTTACCAGGCTTCACCATCACCCAGTACACCATTCACCATCTCCTGAATAATAATCGTAAGCAGCTTTCACCAATCACCTCATCATCCCAGCACCAGATTTAAGGACATTCCACACACACATGCACATACTCTTCTCGCTCCCATCCATCCTGATTCTCCAGTCTGCACGAACATTACCTACCACAAAAGAAAGTTACGTTAACAGTCAGTGACTTTTCAAAGTGTATGTGTCTTTTCACCACCATTGTCTTTGTTGTTGCTGCTTTTTCAACTTTATCTGCTATTTGATTGCACTATTGCTAAAAAAGTGTTTGTATTTTGTTTATACTTACCGGTCTGTTCAGTGTGTTTTTGGACAGCTTTACAATAGTAAAGACATAATAGTATTTATAATCATTATGATAGTACTTATTATTTTTTAATGCTGTAATGAGTTATTTCTAAGCATTAATTATATTAATGTAATAAATATATTACAAATATATTAATATTATTATTGTTAAAGTGTAATGATTTAGTTATTATTGTGTCAAAAGGTCCATAAATTAAAACTTCTGAATATTGCATTTTGATTGGTTCTGCATATTGATTATCAGACACTTACCTGTATTGGCTTATAAAAACAATGCTGTATCCCAGGGAACATTTGAAGATGATGAGTGATAATCAACACTTTATTTACCCTGTGTTTCCCAAATCACAGTTTTTTGTGTGAGTGTGTGTGTGTGCGCGTTGTAGTTTTTCCACAGGGAGATTTGTGAAAATCAGCCCAACAACACAACTGTGGGGGCGTTGGAGCTGTGGCTTAGTTTGTGCAGATGCTTTGGCAAAACAAGCCTTGTTCATATGGATGACAAGTTTAAGTCCAGCTCATGTTATTTCTGATCCCAGTTTCCCCTCTACTTTCCTTTTCTCTTACATCTGTTTCTCTTACAAAAACCCTAACACAACGCAGAGAGTCTTCACTCATGTGTGTTTGTGTGGTCTGTGGAGCTGCCTCTGTAGAGTTTCAAATCAGTTAACTTTTTCAATCAAGATGCTGACAGGAGACAAGAGTTTAGGATCACTTGACAAAAATATTTCTGATGATCTTAAAAATCTTTTAATAAAATGCCAAGTGTACAATTTCGCAAATTCTAGACAAAGGGTGACTTCATTGAAAATGATAGGTTATTTATTTTAGATGTTTTAACCACAACATAATTCCAACTGTTACAATTGTGTTATTTCATGGTTTTACTATTATTTTAAAATGTGGAAATATAAACAAGAATGAGTGAGTAACCGTACATTTTTGACAGTTAGTGTATGTGCAGCTAGGTATGTACTGGTTTGGGCACATGGCTCATGAGAGTCATTAGCCGCTGTGGTTTCTCTGCACCTCTCTACATTAGAGGAACATGAGGGTGTTGTACAGATCCAGATTTAATATATTCATTATCTAATATATTAATCATATATTCATTAATATATTCATTATCTAATATATTCATTAATATATTCGTTATCATAAGGTTTCAAGGTAAAACATTATCTCATGCATAAGCTATTATATCACTATGCAGGTAATCACAGTGAGCTGATATGCAGCTATAACAGCATGACTGCCAGCATAACATGTAATAATGATATGTAATTTTGTTCGGTTTGTTGGAAAAATTAGGTTGTTTCAAAGTGTGCCATGTAACGTTGACCCAGAAATCACCATTTTGAATGTTGACTTTTCAAAGATTTTTGCGCCCTTAAAGGTCACTGCAGGAAGGGATGCCACATGAATATTCAAGGTAAAGAGAAAATATGTTGTTTTTTATTGTTCCATTTGCCAAACGATTGGAATTTGGCAGGAAGTCTAGGGAAGTCTACTTTACTAATATTTACCCTTCATTATTAGTGTGTCTTTATATTTCTGGGTCAAAGTGATTTAAAACATTATTGGTACCTCATGAGTAAGCTAGTATCTTTTATATAAACTGAGGAAATAACTTTGTTGTTGTTTAACTTTGTTGCTTCAACAGTTACTGTGACAGTGCTGTACTGTACTGTATTGTTGCACTCTTTGGAATGGGTCAGAACTATATACTGTAATATAATAATAAATAATTCCAGAGTTTCATGGACACAGGAACGTTCATTGGATCTCAGTTCATGCCATATAAACATCATCCAATATTTGTAGGACATTTTGCAGCACACACACAGTGCAGAGCAGATTTTTAAATGTATTTGTCAATGAAGTGTCATCTAAAAAGTCATCTAAATTTAAAGTTATTTTGTCTAAAGGAAACGTTTCTCTTCACTTTTTTAGTTTCTGTCACACCAAATGAAGCATTTAATTAACATTAAGTAATAATCAAGTAATAAATCCTATATAATAATGTAATGACGTGTTTTTATTGTTTTACAGCACCGATATAAGACTTTATTAACTTTGACACTGGTTTAACAACCACATATGATTGTATATTTGCAATGTGTGTTAGTTGAAACAAGGCTATTTGTAAATTCAACATCCACCCAGAAATAATTTTTAGATATAATTTTTTTGTATCTAAATTATATGTATATTTGTTTTCGGTTATTTTTTTTCTGGCTGTATTAATTAAATTAAAGAAAGACAGAGTACGATTTCTAATGATTTCTAAAGTGGCCAGTTGTAATGTCAAGATGAAATGGTGCTGACAACCCATATTACTACCAAAACTTCACATATTTTATAGTGTAACAGAATAATCAATAGAAAACATGTAAGGATTCAATTCCCCAAATCTGGAATTGGATTGCTACAAAATCCCTGGAAAGCCAAACATAACTATAATGATTACTAAAAATTACTAAAAATAAAATGTAAGGATTTTTTAAAAACTTCTAACCCTAACCACTGAAGCATGGCACATGGTTCATCCTGTACATTTCATGCTACCACTTTGTGAGATCTGCTGGTCATTCATCACAACTGTGATGTTTAATCTCCTTTATTCTTTGCCAGGTTGAGTAACACCAAGAAGCAGGCTGTCCACACGGTCATGGGCATCTGGATGGTCTCATTTATCCTGTCCACCCTGCCTGCGGTGGGCTGGCACGACACCACAGAGCGCTTCTACACTCATGACAACTGCCGCTTCATTGTGACCGAAATTGGCTTGGGCTTCGGCGTCTGCTTCCTGCTGCTGATCAGTGGCAGTGTGGTGATGGGTGTGGTCTGCATTGGCATCGCCCTTTTTCAGACCTTCTCTATCCAGATGGGTGAAAATGTGAACAAGAACAAATTCAATGTACCCACTATCATAGTGGAGGACGCCCAGGGAAAGAGACGCTCGTCCATCGACGGTTCAGAGCCCATCAAGACATCACTGCAGATCACCTATCTGATCAGTGGAATCGTCTTTATATACGACTTTCTTACTGGATTCCCTATATTGGTGAGTGTTTGTTTTCATTTTAAAGGACATGATTTTAAAAGAATCATTACTGCCCCTATAGGAAAGAAAGTGATCATTCATTTGCAACTACATGATAACTAACTCTCATTAGAGTATTAGTAGACTGTTGGGTTAAGGTAAGAGTTACTAGAATAAGTTGACATGTTACAGTTACTTACAGTCATTAAAATGTGTGTTGGGGACCATCAAAATAACGTGTAAGCAGATATTAAGCAGACAGTTGGCTAATAGTCTAATGACTGCTAGTGGACAAGTAGTTGCAGTTAATTATAGTTATTGGAATGTGATACCGAAAGAAAAATTATGGATGAGATCTTTTAATATTCTTAATTATTTCTCCTAAACAGCAATGAAATGTTAAGATTTTTCTAGAAACAGACCAGAGTAAATGTGAGTTTCAGAGTAAAAGAGATCTTAGAGACTGGCATTCCTGTAGCTCAGTTAGTAAAGCTTTGTGCTAATAGCACAAAGGTCATGGGTTTGATTTCCAGGGAGCACATGTACTGATAAAATGTATACCTTTAATGTACTGTTAGTTGCTTTAGATAAAAGCGTCTGTCAAATGAGTAAATATAATGTCTGCTAAAATTCGCTTAGTCTGCAAACTGCGAAGTATGATATTTCAATATGAGCTCAAACATGTCTCTCTAAATTCTTTTAAGACCAAACTGTCTGAGCCATGCTATCTACATTTATTTTACACCTGTATACTCTTAATGTCTAAAAAAACATGTAATTTGTGTGAAGTTTAAGATCAAATTACAGAGGCTGAGAGAAACCGCTTCCTTCAGACTGCTGTAAAGGCAAGTCTCCTCAAACACCTGAATGCAACATAGTTTGACAGGCGAGTAGGACATTCAATCATAGCATTCGGACCAAACAAAACATGGGTTACAAACCACTGATTTATATTTAATGATTGGTTGAGACAAAATATGTTTTGAATCCTTAAAGCTTCCACCATAGTGGTCAATACTAAATCTTTAATGACGCAGCGTTTCAGCACTAAGCACATTTATCTAGAAGTCTACATTGTAAATCTGCACAAAACCATTAGAAAACATGAGAAAACCATAAGCGCTGAAACCACCTGGCCAAATATCATTAAAACATCACATTCCTAATTCCCAGGACTGGGAACATGCTACACTATTATTGAAATAACCTTTACTTTAAATCATATTTGGGTACATACGGTTGAATGTGTGTGTGTGTGTGTACATACACATTGGGACACATTTGGATTTGTGATGTGAATATGCTTATTAAGCACAATATGACCCTTTGTAGTGCTTTATTACGCAAGACATTCATCAGGAATTATGGACATTGATGTTTATTATTCATTTTATTGTGAGTGCTTATCTCAGACAATCTGACTGCATCTGACAGTTTTGGCCTGGCACAACAAAGACATGTTACCTGAAGCGGATTCATTATATTAAATATATTACTTATTATTATTGGCATATGACATATTCATTATTATATGAATTAATATTTATGTAGACATTTAAATGTTAAACAGTATTACAGTGTTGGTGTTGTACCCTGTGGTTATTTATCACTCTGGAGGAGGCTGAACATTTATTGCCAGTAGTTACAAAGAATGTCACTTTTAAAAGTAACGCGTTGCATTCTTACATAAATAAAATGTAACCTTATCTTACAATGTTATATATCTTACCTTATAAAAAGTAATACATTAGATATTGTTAGATTTTCCTTGAAGTTGGCTGAGCAGTCATTGGGTGGCTCGCCAACATACTAGAATGCTTCTAGTACATAAATGAAGAAAGCTGGACCAAGTTCAGGGGAAAAGAGTTTTATTGAAGATGCTCGTGTAGCATAGCCGTCTTCTGAAACTTAACCCAAAGTTCTGTCTGTGTGACAGAACTTTATACCAGGTAACAAATGTCCTACAGAGATTTCCTGATAGGAGCACAGCAGGGGGAATCGTTTGATCCCACTGAAACCTCACGAGATAAGCTAACCAAAAGGGGTCCCACAGAAACCACACAAAACAAATGTAAATGTATATACAGAATACATACTGTACAATCCTTCAATATGCATTGGTTACTTCTGCCTCAGAAGAGATCTGTCTCAGCTCACCATGCCAAGACACCTTTAGATGAGCATATTATGTGTATATATAGTTTGTCAGTAACGCTATTTAAAAAATTACACGCGTTATGACATTTTACCACAGAAAGAAGTAGAGACATAAGAACAAAGTACAGAAACATTACGCAGCCAAATGAATAAATGTAAAATGTAAACAGGCCTTACAAGAGATTCATTTAAGTCACAGCTAAAAATTAAGAAAAAACAATACAGAAATAAGAATGTATAGGGCTAAACAACATTATACTGTGTATCTGTGTACATACTCGCAGGATGTTTTAACTTTCCAAGGAAACCCTGACTGATAAATTGAATTTCTTGAATACACCGCTGGTTGCTTTGGGAAAAAAAGGTAATTTTAACGTAAATGAATAAAGTTTCATCTGTTTTGTTATGGGTCACATTTAGATCACGTCATTAACTTGTTGTTAAAACAAAGGCATTTTATTTTTCACTCTTTCTCTGATGTTCAGTGTGGTTCTTGAATGACCAATGGAAGAAGCACAACTAAATTTAACATTTTTCAAAAATGTCATATTTTGCTTACAGGCTTTGAATTCTTGTTGAAATATTATTTATTTCATTGTACATTTTTGTGCTTGTGTATTTTTATCGACAGCAATGTAACCAGTTTACCAGCAGAGGTCACCATCTCCTAAATGTTATGTGGATTGTCTTTTTGACATTTTGCATTTTTTCAACTGCATCAGTTTTTATAGTCCCGTAATTTTATATCAGTGCAGTTAGTTTCTTAAACTCTTATAAAAGACACAATATTGCACTTTAAAGCCATTTAAAGTGACACACTTTTGTTTCTAAACCCGTTGAGACTGAAATAAATGCATGAATTTAAATGCATTTCTGTCATCAGAGTGTCAGTTCAAACAGCACAATTTGCATTTAGAAGTTGTAAAAACTGTTGTTATGTGAATATTAATTAGTTCATCCTGTATGGATAGTGTTGCATTTCCTTTGAATAAATCATTTTTATAGTGGATGTTACCAAACAGTAACACTCTGTAGCTCACTAAATTATCACTGTAGATGTTACTGAGTAATAAATATCATTTTAAACATGTGTGTTTAATTCAGTCACCCTGAGCAGATCTATCCACTGCACAGATGATTTATGACCCCCAGAGGTGCACAATTTGAATTAGATCTTCTGGAGGAAAGTTATGTCATGAAAGTGCTTGGCTAATAACTAAGCATGTTCCCAATCTCTTTAAAGTGACTATCCTAAAAAAACTGAAAAATTGGCCAAATATTTAATTAAATATTTACTTGGTCAGAATACAGACGCTTTCGAATTGTGCTCAAAACAGTGTAATTATGTCATCTACCAAAACTTGACCTCTTGTTAGGTGCTAGTACTACCTATTTAAGAGCTACTATTGGCCAGTATATTTGTTAATAGATAATAATAAAGACTTTCATATGTACAGTCGCATTTGTACCAATGGTGCACGTCTGCTCTGCCTCAGTACAGCTCAGCTCAGTCTGCTTAGTTCACTACAGTAGATTGTTGAAAGGTCTGTTACTCAAAGCCTGGCTTATATTTACACTGTTCTTACAATGTGATGTTATCCGTCATGATCCCAGTAGGTTGAGTTTAATTAATATCCACTGAAAATGAACTTTGAGAAGCTTTAGGGCATTGTTATTTTAGACTAATATTTCATTATATTAATCAGGTGCAGAAAATCTGTTTTTCTTTTGACGTTGTGTATATGATTTAATGTAGGAGAAAACGTGGCTGGATTCTTGAATAGGACCATGATTTAGCATGATGTTAGTATGGCTTAGCATGATGTTAGCATGGTGCTAGCATGACTTAGCATGATGCGAGCATGATTTAGCATAATAGATATACTAAATGGTATGAGGATGTTAGGATGATTTAAATGGTTGCTAGGGTGTGACCAGGAAGTTGCCAGGGCAATACCTAAAGTCCACTGACAGCCCGAATCATATAAGCTCACCCACGTCTCTACAATGTTCTAATGCTAAGATATGGCTCATTCATTTTATTTTATGGTTGCTAGGTTACAGTAAATGGTTGCTAGGGCGTGGCTATAAAGTTGAAATGTGACCATTTGTTTCTGCTTACTAAGCCGAGCGATATGAGCCCACCCCAAGTCTTTACATTATTTTGATGTGGTGCTATGAAATCACAAAGATTTGCCCAGTGTAAAGTGAATGGCCAGTTTATTTGACCCTCATTCATAGGTCTATGACAGAAGAAGAAGTATGCAGGAGAGTAATAGTGATACTTTGCTTCGCAAGAACCACTATGAAGGCATAACAACTGAAGGGTAGTACAGCATCAAGGTCAAAGTCAAAGTGGAGTTTATTGTCATCTCAGCCATATACGAGTACATAGTGAAATGAAACAACGTTTCTCCAGGACCAAGGTGCTACAGTACAAAACAAAACAACACAACACTACAATGTATGACACAAAACAAGAATGCGGATGGGGGGTAGGAGATGAGCTTTTCTCAGCCTTCTTAAAAAGTACAGGCGCTGCTGGGCTTTTTTTGCTGTGGAGCTGATGTTGAGCAACCAGGTGAGGTTCTTCGTCAGGTGAACGCCAAGAAACTTGGTGCTCTTTACGATCTCCACTGGGGAGCCGCCGATGTTTAACGGAGAGTGGTCTCTCTGTGCTCTTCTAAAGTCAATGACTAGCTCTTTAGTTTTGTCCACGTTCAGAGACAGGTTGTTGGCTCTACACCAGTCCGTTAGCTGTTTCACCTCCTCTCTGTATGCTGACTAGTCGTTCTTGCTGATGAGACCCACCAAGGTCGTGTCATCAGCGAACTTGATGATGTGGTTCGAGCTGTGCATTGCTACACAGTCGTGAGTCAGCAGAGTGAGCAGCAATGGACTGAGCACACAGCCCTGAGGAGCCCCAGTGCTCAGTGTGGTGGT
The DNA here is from genome assembly GCA_036877625.1 of Ambastaia sidthimunki. NCBI lineage: Eukaryota > Metazoa > Chordata > Actinopteri > Cypriniformes > Botiidae > Ambastaia > Ambastaia sidthimunki. The sequence goes on from JAZGTK010002164.1 coordinate 31,742, forward strand.
GCTGGAGGTGCTGTTCCCGATCCGGACTGACTGAGCATCATTTGTCAGATGAAGTTTGTAATGTGTGAATGCTGATTTTCAGTGCATACTGAATGAATATTCTTACAACATGCAGTAACTGTATAAAAAAGCTTGGTAGTGTTTTCCATCCCCTGTGTCTTCATGCTCTAAATATTAAGATCACAAAAATCAACCACAGTTAAAATATTTGTAACATTTTTAGTGCTGCAATGCACAAATTGTAATGTATTTGTACATAATGGTAGTATTTGTTGTACAATTTGAACCAGATAACCAAGACAATCTCAGTAGACATCTAAAACAATCACATTAATTTTCCATTAAAATACTTGACTTATTGTGCTGCACAAATATCAGATTATTCTCTGTTGTAGTCCAGTGTGTGGAAGCTGTAATACATAAAAGCCTAGAGAGCGATCGAAAACTGCTACATGAACGTGTGCTCTTCTGAAAGTAGTTCTGTCACTACAGAATGGACAGGTTTTGTTTTTGAAACTGTTCTCTGCACCTGTAGTTTTGCCTCATATTTTGATTGGTAATCACATTTGTTTTACATTCAAATGTTTTTGCTTCACTGTGTTATTCAGGTGGTGAGCTTTGCCAGCCTGAAGTTTGATCGCTCCTACAGCTGGATGATCCTGTGTGTTCTCTGGTGCTCCATAGCACAATCCATCCTCCTGCCGATGTTCCTGTGGGCCTGTGACCGCTACAGAGCGGACGTCAAGATGGTGTGGGAGAAATGCGTGGCCATCATGTCCAACGATGAGGTGGACGAAGGTAAGGACCACTGAGCTTCCTTTAGCATGTCTCAAGGAGATATTAACAATACCATATTATTGTCCTACTTACAGCCTACTGAACCAGTATTATTTTTAAATAGTATACTAGACAATAAATGCAACAATAAATGTTTAAACTTTTAGGTTTGATCCCCCTAATCTTGAATATCTGGTTACAACCTTGAACTGTAGTATAATTAAACTTTCAACATTCCCCAATGGCCACTAGTTTGAAAAGCTGAAACAAAAATTAACACAGTACACTCAAAGACAACATCAGCAAGCAAGAGTCTTTTCACAGTGTATACATTTTACTGTTACTTTCACATATTTACATATGCTTGTGGTGAAGAATCAGATTTTAGGGATGACAAAAGTTCACCATGGTAACCAAACTTTCTGCCAAAATCGCCCGTGAAATTCTGGTTGTATTTGTATTGTGGCACAGCAACAGTGTAATGTGGCACAGAGGAGCCTAAATAATCACAGAAGCACAATTACATTGTTGAGTCTGTCAACAAAAAACGACATACAAACTACAACTAGGCTAATCACGACAACAGTAGTACACAATTTTATATTTAATTAAGTTTATATTTATTGTTACATATGAACTAGAGAAATTCTGAAGTGTCAATGTAAAGAGGACTTTAGGTGGCCTATATCAGGTCAGGTGTTGTGTTGGGCGAGGTGTCAGGTCAGGTCAGGCTGCAAATAGGGTGTATCGCAGCACAGGATTCGGCTGTACCATTTCTGTATAGGCTGATATATATAAGTCTATATATGCATCACTGAACCAAACATTACAAAAAACATGGTGTAACATGTATGTATACTGCAGGGTATGTCCAAAAATTCAAGGTGAGAAAGAACTTGTTTTTAAGCAATTTAAAGAGG
>JAZGTK010002165.1:6707-31106 GCA_036877625.1 Ambastaia sidthimunki
TGTGTGTGTGAGTGTGTTTGTGTATATATATGTGTGTGTGTGTGTGTGTGTGTGTGTATCTTGATCGTTGCTTTAATGTTTCTATAATGTTACTATTGGAGTCCACCTGCATTCAATAATTCATTAATAGATTGGACATTATTTAGAAAGGCACACATCTCTCTATAAAAGGCCTTTTAGCTGACAATGCATATCAGAATAAAAACCAAGCCATGAGGTCAAAGGGACTGCCTGCATAACTTAGAGACACGATTGTTGCAAGGCACAGATCTGAGATTTGCAAAGAAGAATTGCAGAACATTTCCCAATCCAGGTGTGCAAAGTTTGTTGCATCATACCCAAACATGCTGTAATTGCTGCCAAAGGTGCATCAACTAAGTACTCCGTAAAGGGTCTCAATACTTACCGAATACAAATTCACTTTGTCACTATGGGGTACAGAAAAATTCCCATGAGCAACCAGACATTTAACCTTTAACTCTAGGACACAGTGATATTAGGGAATCAAATGAAATCTGGGTAATTTCTGATTGTGATTCACTCTACTGTCTTATTATTAATTCTATTTTGTGTCATGGACTCCAGAATGGTCTTAGGTGCTAGCCTACATACTGGATCCTCCACACAATGAGTTGGTTTATTACATAAGTGCAGTTAATAATAAATGTTATTACTTATTTGAATAGAATAGAGAAGACAGCTTCTAGAGAGGACAGCCATTTTATTTCTCATTAGCAGGTCAGGTCTGTATAAACATGCAGTCACACTACACTTTTTACTCTATTGTCATACGCATACAAATGCTGGAGACCTAAAACACAAGCTCATGCGAAAATACTTTACATTTCGGCATGTTCCAGTGTTCAGGTTTGGCGAACTGTGATCTACAAATTCTTATGTGTGGCAATTGATATGTCACCCCGTGACCATTTCAAGATGAAAAATAGCAGGCGATACAAAATCGCATTTTGTACAATACAGCTTTAAAATAACAAAAAATTATATTACATTAGATGCACATGTACAAAAGATTTGTACATGGCTACTTCTAAAATAATTAGACACAAAATATTTTTTTGAAATATTGGTTGGAGAAAGCAGGCAGGATGATAATCAGGAGACTGGGCAGACAGGGCAGAAAAATCAGGACACAAAAGTCAGAAGTCTAAAACGCGGTACTAAGACTAGACAAGACTGGACAACAGAGGTCAGGCAACTTGACAAGTCAGAACGATAACACAAGACAGAGGACAAACTATAGGAAACTATAAAGGAGGGAACAGCAGGTGAAGGGCATGATCAAAATTAGGTAACAAGGGGCTGAAGCAAGGTATTAAGGGGGCAGATAGACACCACAATGACAGTGGAGCACATAGCGAGCTGGGTTGATCAGACCAGGGACCTGACAGCTCATCTTGTCCACAACGGAAGTCTTCAATCAATGACTGATACAAGATGTCCCGAGATGGCACCCATCTCTGATCCTCCGGACCATAGCCCTCCCAGTCCACCAAGTACTGGAAACCCCTGCCCCGACAATGAGTGTCCAGAATAGTCCTGACAGTGTAAACAAGAAAGCATCCACAAAATGAGAGGGGAAGGGCAGGGGTGGTAGCAGGTGGGTTAAGAGGGGAGAAAAGGACATACTTAACCTGGGAAACATGAAAAACAAGGTGAACCCGACGAAGAGCCCAACTATCACTGGACTCAATATGGCCTGCCTGAGTGGCAGCTGAAAAATGTGATGCACCATGACTTAGTAGTCGTCTGGGCCAAAGGTGGCTTGGGCAAAGGGATGAAATAGACTGCTTTGGAGAAGCAGAATATGATTAGTTAGGCATTGCTCTACCAGTGGGTCTTTGTCTTTTAATGGGCAGGCAATGACAAAGTGCCCCAGCTTCTGACAGTACAATTAAATGCCCAGAGCCAGTTGTTGTTGCTTCTGCTGAGTCGGAAAGCAGAATCTTTCCAGCTGCATGGGATTGGGGTCTGCTGAAGGAGAAAAGGAGAACAAGAACAGATGTCATCCTCCAACCCACCCAGGAAACAAGAGTGAAGGACTGCCCTGTTTCAGTCGCAGGAGGGCGCTAGGGTCTTGAACTGGATGTTATTGTCAGCAACAAATGGGCCCCTGCGACAGCTGCCCCAGCTTTGATGCTGCTTCATCTCCCCAGACTGACCAGTCAAACAAAGTCATAAACTCATTAAAGGTGGAACAGAACAAGGCTTAAAAGTCCCAAACCGCAGTCCCCCACTTGTGAGCTCTCCCCTTTATCAGGGTAATCACATAGGTGATCTTGGAGAATCCTCCAATGAACACTGGAAGAGAAATGCCCTAAATTAGTTTAAGTCCCCATCAATGGTAGGTAGGTTGTTGGCAAATGGCTTGGGATCGAGGCCAGGCAGAGGGTGAGTGGAGGAAGAAACCAATTGGTCCTTTGACCTTGGGAGAGATGCTCCACCTTCTAGGAAGTGATTTTAATCTGGAGTCCTTTGACACAGGAAAGATGCTCCACCTCCTGGGAAGTGGTTTTTATCTGGAGGGTGTGCTGGTCCAAAAGTTCTCCCTGTTGAGCCAGAGACAGGATAGAAAAAACTGGACACAAAAACCAGAAGTCTAAAACAGGGCACTAAGAGTAGACAAGACTGGACAAGAGAGGTTGGGCAGCTTGACAACGCAAAATGATCTGATACAAGACAGAGGACGCGAGGGAAACAATAAAGGGGAGATAACGAGGGAACAGCAGTGAAAGGCATGATCAAAATGGTGTAACAAGGGGGTGTAGCTACAATGGAGATGCCACAGTGACAGCGGAGCACATGACACTCTGTCAGAACAAAGGCCATGTGTTTTAACACAACAAAAGACACGGAAGCTTCATTCATCATAAAGTGCATTCATCATAAAAGGAATCCGTATGAATCCTTTGGATTAATACATTAATACATGTCTTCTGAAGCACAACAATAGGTTTGTAATAGAAAAAAAATAATATTTTGAGCATATTTAGTAATCAATATGTCATGCATCCATGTAACAAACTGACCAGGACTGTAAATTAAAAAATGGCAGCACGTCAATAACGCCACATCTTATTGGCCGATAATGCCGCATCTTATTGGTTGTCAAGCATCTCCAATGCTGTTCCTCTAATTGTTTATTAATGAATTACAGAGAGTTGCAGAGAGTAGAATTACAGTGATTTGTACGAAGAATTACAGTGATTGTTTTTTTTTTTTTTAGTTTTCATAAACTAAAATTTTAATAAAAAATATACTTTTAAGTTTACCTATAGAACCTATAGAACTTCGTTCTGCAGTGTTTTCCTCTAAACCTGCTTGGAAACATGTCGCATTGGGAAAGCACTGTATTAATTTAGTTTAAATCTATTTTAATTTCATTGAACTGATTTTTGACAACTTTATTGTTAAATATTTCTTAATACACTCTCATTAATTGGTCAGTTCTGTTAATTAGGGGAATGCCATTACTGTGGGTCACATATAGGTTGGACAGTGTCTAGAATTCTTTTTCTTAATTTTTACAAATGTATGTAATTATATCTTCCGGTTGTGGGAACGCTGTGCGCGTCTGGCTGCCGCTCCACTCTGGGCTGTTTTTGTTTTTGTTTGCTTTTGAAAATTTTTGGAATGTTACTTGGACTACTGTTACAACTGTTGACATCCTTGGATGCTACTTTTTACCTTCTTTTGCTTCAACGCGCCGTGTTTTGTTGCAGCCACTGGGAATCCCTGGTTACTAGCTTACTGCAAGCCCACTACCTCCTCAATCCTCCATCTATTTGACTAACTGTGAGGTGAGTTAATCACTCTTCTTATCAGTCAGTCTACTAGCTTACTGTCTGGTCGGGTAGCTTTCCTCTCGGTGAGCTTTTGTAGATGTCGCAATGGTTATGGTTCTGGCTAACGTGGTTTTGCTGATGGCTGGCTTTCCCATGGCTATTGCCTACACGTCAAAAGTTTTAGCACTCATATTTCTGGTCTTTATTGGATTTACACCCAACATGGAAACTCAGTATTTGCCCTGCGAGCGAATGGCTCTAAACGGGCACCTACGCCTCGACTTTGTGACATATGAACACTGCCGTTCTATTGATATTCTTCGACGCCCGTGTTATATACATCGCTCGTCCAGAAGTGTTTACAATATTCATCAGCCGACGCCAACTGCAGTTTCGTGCATCTGGTCTAGCCACAGGGCTCTGTGTAAGCTGAAACGTCCTCAAAGAGACTGTCGTGCACCGTGATCACTTTTTAACATAAACAGGACAGGCTCCAAGAATAACGTTACCTCTGCTGGCAGCATATCGGAGAAACACTGCGCTCTTCTGAACTGTCATTCCATCTCTGACAAATGTTCCTTTATAAACAAATTAACTATTTTAACAAATTAAAATATTTCTAACTGAGACCTGGCAGTCACCTGATGACTTTATGCATCTTAATCTGCTTACACCGAATGGATATCAGCATTTGTCTAAACCGCGTTTAACTGGCAAAGGGGGTGGTCTTGCAGTCATCTATCGTGATTCCATAGTAATCACCATCCTGGATTTTCATGATACTACGACATTTGAGTTTATGGTTTTGAATGCTTAAAAATATGCTTAAAACATCCCCTCATAATTATCCTAATTTACAGACCACCCAAGCAGCAGAAGGAATTTTTCTCAGAGCTCAGTGAATTACTTACCTTAGATTGTGCTGTGTCATCCCAGGTTATCCTGCTTGGTGACTTTAACATCCATGTTGAAACTGTCTGCTCTAATACTACTCAACTAATTTCTGTACTGGACTGTTTTGATCTTATTCAGCTTGTTTATTTTCCAACTCACACCCATGGTCATACACTTGATCTAGTCTGTACATCTGGTTTGAACAATATCTCTGTTAATGGTCTGGCTGTCCCTATCTCTGACCATAGGCTTGTTACTTTTGACTGTACATTAATCTGTTCAACTAAAGGTTTTGAGAATATTACCATATCATATCGTCATGTCAGTGCTGTTGATACCAGTTCTTTCTCTGTTACTGTCGCCTCCTCTGCTATCTCTGATGTCTTAAATCTTACTTGTCCATCTATGATTTATGATATGTACCACTCTCTTATCACTGATATCTTGGATGAGTATGGTCCAATTAGGACCAGATCTGTTCCCATGTCCCACTCCTCTCCTTGGTTTAATGCTGAGCTGCGTACTATGAAAGCAAAGTACAGACAACATGGACGCCTTTTCAGGAAAACAGGTCTAACTGTCCATTTTCTTGTTCATTCTGACTATATTAAGCATTATAAAACTGCCTTGAATGCAGCACGTTCTTCCTACATCTCCAGCATCATTAGCAAAGCTAGTAATAGGCCTAAAGCACTATTTAGTATGGTTAACAAACTAAACCAGGCACCAAACCATAGTATCAGTCAACCTGAATTTGATGATTTATGTATTACTTTCTTGCACCACTTTGAGGGAAAATTGGATGCTTTATGTGGGACGTTTGGTGAGGAACTAACTGTTTTTACTTGTGAGCAAACTCAGTCTACCCAATCAATGACTACTTTTACCTTAACTAATCCTTCTCTAATTAGCGATTTAATACATAAATCAAATTCCTCTACAAGCCGATTAGACCCTGCACCTACTTTCCTCCTGAAACTTTGTACTTCTGTTATTTTTGCCCCTATCTCACACCTTATTAATATGTCTTTTATCTCTTCCATTGTTCCGACTTCACTTAAGACTGCTGCTGTTACCCCTATTCTCAAAAAAAATAATTTGGATCTTGCAAACTTTTCTATCTACCGTCCAATTTTTAAAAGGCTGTCGTCTCAGCTGCAGTCATTTCTAAAACACAACAAACTTTTTGACATTTTTCAGTCTGGTTTTCGCTTACAGCACAGCACTGAAACTGCATTAGTAAAGGTTGTCAATGATCTTTTACTCTCTGGTAACTCGGGCAGTTTATCTATTCTTTTATTACTCAATATCAGCTCAGCTTTCGATACTATCTTTCATAAGATATTACTTTCTCGTCTTGCAGAGTTTGGTATCTAAGGCTCTGCATTATCCTGGTTATCCTCATACCTCACAGATACTACATTATGCAATACTACATCACCTTGCATAAATCCAACTCTCCCACTGTCTTGCTCAAACGGGGTGTTCCTCAGGGTTCTGTACTTGGACCATTGTTATTCATTATCTACATTCAGCCACTTGGCCAAATAATTCATCGCCATGGTTTTAGTTACCACTGTTATGCGGACGACATCCAGATTTATACCATTTGTCAGCCAGATTCTATCCATTCGATGGCCTCATTATCTTCTTGTGTCAGTGAGTTAAAAATCTGGCTACACTCTAATGTTCTTAGTTTGAACTTGGGTAAAACTGAAATTTTAATAACTGGCCCTCCATCTTTAATAAAAAATGAAACCAAAGCTTGTAGCCTTGATCTTGATGCAATTTCAATTTTTCCATCGGCTACTGTTAAAAATGAAGGTATCACTCTAGACCCTTCACTGACCTTGGATACCTACATTAGTAAACTCTCCAAAGCCGCTTTTTTCCAGCTACGGCGAATTGTGCAGCTTCGCCCTTTCATTAATCGGAATGATGCGGAATCATTAGTTCATGCGTTTATTACATCCCGTCTTGACTATTGTAACACTCTTTTTTCTGGTTTACCAGTTCACTCCATTTCCCGTTTGCAGTACATTAAAAATTCTGCTGCCAGAATGCTAACTTCCACTAAAAAAATCTTCTCACATTACCCCTATTCTGTTTAATCTACACTGGTTGCCTGTATCATCTCGTGTGAAATACAAAATCCTTCTGCTTACTTTTCAGGCACTCAATGGTCTTGCTCCCTCCTATCTTTTTGACCTACTCTCTCCCTATATTACTTCTCGTTCACTCCGGTCCTCTTGTTCTGAACTTCTACGTGTACCGAGATTTCATTTATCATCAATGGCTGGCAGGTCCTTTTCTGTCATGGCACCCAGGCTGTGGAACTCACTCCCCTTTGCACTCAGAACAATTACCACAATCAGTGAATTTAAAAAAGACATATTTGTTTAATCAACACTATCAGTTATAATGTGTATTCTTCCTTAGTTTGTCTTTTTAACCCAGATGCCACTTTAATGTATTGAATACTTTCAGTGTCATTGTGTATTGTCCTATATGTTTTTCCTTTTTATGTGTTTTGTTGATCTCACCATGTTGTCTATATGACATAGTTATGCAACTGCATAATTTGTGATAATTTGTGAGTTTTTGATTGGGCAACTGTCCAATGTTCATTTATTTGTTCATTTATTTGTTGTTGTTTTTTTTTGGTAATGATCATTTTTTGTACTTTGTAAAGCGACCTTGAGCCTGGGAAAGGCGCTATATAAAATAAAATTATTATTATTAAATCTGTCATAAATACAGACAAACAAATGACATTTTTCTTCATACTGATGCTCATCTTTGTTTTCACTTTTTATCACATTATCACATTTAGTGTAATATTACCTGACACATGCCTCGGGAGCACTTTAAACAAATGCAAATGTAATGGTATAAATTTTATAAATAATGAACTTTATTTAAGCCATGTGGTCCATCTGTTCTTCTCCCTTATCACTGCAGCATGACTGGGTCTTACTGTAATCTGTAAGAAATTGGGAGAGTTGGTTCATACAAACATTCAACAATTCTACCTTTATTTCGCCCTGCTTGATTAATGCCCCAAAACACCCCTTGATTAATGCATCTGATATGCTTCTGATAATGATATAAAGGAGACAAAATAAAAGAGGGGGCAGCGTATTCAACAAAGCACTTATAGAAGAGGCACCTATGTTTCTTAAAAGTTAGCAAAGCTGTAGTGTCAAAAACCAGCACATTTCCAAAAAGAGCCTCTAATGTGTTTATTATCTAAGACACAGTAAAGTGACAGTTTTACATTAAAGCGGGTCATTACATTTCTCCACTGTCACCCGAGATTACATTTTTACAAAGTGACATCTTCACGGTTTGATAAATTAAATTTATGCTAAATAATGCATGTTACAGCTGTCAGCGACACTCAAATTTGTTGAAGAGCAGTGGCAAGCTGTGCAGGATCCCCATTCAAATTTCATCCTATTAGCATTTAATTTCTCTGTAATCCTACACTGTCATAACACTAGTATACCACAGCTTCTGCTTCTACATGAGCAATCATAGCTCCTTATAACTTTCCTCACTCATCCTCCTTTTTCTTGACAATTAAGAGGGCAAAATCTAATACTGGGTATCTTGCAATTATATACACACACACACACACACACACACACACACACACACATATAATAAGTCCTGTTAAAATGCTGTTCAAAATTCAATTCTCATGTGATTTTTTACACACATGCCCATGGTGTTCTGAGATTTAATTTTCTGAAATGTAACTGAAATGTGAGCATGTCAAGAAAATAAAAAAACACAATTGAAACTATTGACTTTAATTGCAGAGAGGCTAGCAATAGCAGCCTAGCTTTAAAAGTATAAGATCCCATCCCTTCTTCAGAGCACTCTCCAAAGCCACGCCTCCTCCAACATTAATGTATACATAGTGTAGTTTGACTGTGATCTAAATATATATAAATATATGTAGACCACTTCACTTACTGATTGCCGTTAGGATGTAAAGAGACTTTAATATTTGTGGAAAAAAATCGCCCACTCTGCCTTTTGTTTTGCTAACTGCCTTTGCTAACTGCAGTTCTTCTTCTTCTGCGGTCGTTCTCAGGGGCGGACGTGTTTTCCTCTCCTCTCCTTCCCCGTGACCTTGCCTGCTTTGCTTCTTTAGTCTCGTCTAGTGTCTATTGTCTCCAATTGAGAGACTGTCTGCCCTAGACTGCTTTTCAACTAAAATCATGGATTTGATCAACTGGTCTCTCAACGCAATTGACACCATCTTCTCGAAAAGAACCGTGGGTTCGGGGGAACCTGATTGTCCTGCCGAAATGTTCGCAGCGGGGTATACAATGGACGCGTGAGAGAAGTGGCGGGTCGTGTGCTTGGCGGCTCTCTCCGTGGAGGACATTGAAGACATCTACCTTTTCGGAACCATGATTACAGGTCTATTGCTGATTGGATTAGGCATTGCCCTGGTGTATCGAGAAATCAAGAAAACGAGGGCAGCTGTTCATAGCCCCACAAAGGTGCCTGGCATGATTGAAGCGGTGGGCAGAGCTGTTGGGACTCAGACTGTGGTTGTAAACCGCATTATGGATAACATCATGGCGAAGCTCGAGGCTTTGCAAAGGAAAATGGATTGACTTGGAGACCAGAATGGACAAAGAGAGTAGTTGAGTAAATTGGTATGCGGCTACTCGCTCCAAGCCTAAACAATTGCAATCTTATCTGCTTTTCGGCTCCCTCAAACAACTCCCCCGGCAGATCACAGCAGTGAGACGCTCTTACACTCCTCGCCCCCACCTTACCGCCAGCCTGGTAAGCGGGTCTGTGTGTCCAGCGCTGTACTATAGCTGCAGGACCGGATGGCTGCTCGCCTATGCTGGATTACCCCAACCCCAAAGACTCCTCTACCTTGTCTTACATGTTGTAAAAGTGTCCTGATTATGTGCTTCTGTTGCTGAGGTGTTTTTTTTCCTGTTCCCACACTATGTTCCCCTAAGAGCATAGTCTGGGGGTTGCTTTTTTTTCTTGCTTCACCTTTCCTTATGTGATGCTGTATTTCTTTATATCCCTGTCTTCCCGTCCTGTCTACCCCCCCTCTTGTTAAATCATGTATGTTTGTATTATGTGTGGATGGGTTGATGGCTAATTTCGCTGGTACTTGTGACTAGTGACAATAAAGGCTACTACTACTACTACTTCTATCCAGGATAAATGTTCAAAGAGTGGATAATGTTTTTTTTGTTTTTTTTCTTATTGTCCCATTTTATCCAAAGCAAACGTTAAGTAAATTTATAATGACTTTCTCCTTCCAGACACCTGCAGAACAGGCCAAGGAGCGACTCCAGTTGGTACTCCAAGCTACAGGTATAAGTTTACACTTTAAAACTAACCCATGCTCCTGAATAGGTCACATTTGAGCACACCAGGACATTGTTAATCGTTTCTATTTCTGTTAGCATATTACTGAGTAGCACCATCCACAATAAAATTTCATTAGTCCAATATTCTGTTTCAGATAGCTGTATATTAAAATGGGTAGTGCATTGCATTTTAATATGTTTGTTGATAATTTTTTTGTAAACATTCATGAAAAACATTTCAATATTTGAAAACATGTTTTTTTTTGTTGTTGTAAATCTCTCATGGACACGCAGACTTGGCGCTGTCACGTTTAAGACTTGTCAGTGTACACCCACTGTCAGCAAACAGTCATCAAAATAAAATAAGTAAAAATGCCAAGTGTACACACACATGAAAAGAACACACATATGATTGACTGCACTGTAAGCCCGGATAAGGTGAGTTTACTTAATATAATTGAGGAAAGTGGTTGCCTTAAAAAAATTAAGTAATGATTAATGATTATATTAAGTACCTTTAACTTAAAATCTTTTGTAATATCTTTGTATAGTTACTACACTTAAAGTATTAAGTTAAATGCAATAAATTCCAAGTTGATTTAACTCAAAATCACTTGCAATATTATTTTTTTCCCTAGTCCTTTCAACATCTTTAAAGGGCAAACCATTTTTATTTCTAGTTATATTATTTCTGTGTTTAAGTACAATGTCTATTGATGTGACGGATTAGCTAGAAAAGTAGAAAAAACAACAGGAAATTAAAATAACAAAATTGTTTTTTTTTCTGCTTCTGAGAACATATTTTGCATAAAACAAAAGATTTAGAAACAACCTCTCTTCTGTTGTTGCTTTGGATGCTTAAAAGTGAACGGTAACATCGCAACAAATGACATCACATTTAAAATATATATATGCTTTATACACCCCAGGTACAGGAAAATTACCTTTCATTTTTAAGTGAACTTACACGCCATCACACTGGTTTCCAAAAAAACAAAATCTTCATCAATGATCCACCAATGTGAAGAAACAATGTAAAGGCTGACAAAATAACATTGAACAAGCAAATTAGGGATATTGTTCATTTCAATGAAATAAAATAATGAAATCAGTGCCAATACCAAAAAACAACCTAAAACATTTTTTAACAAAGTGCAAGCTTACAAACCTGATGCAAAGAGCACCTGATACATAGAGCAGTAGCGTAACTAGTCGAAACCCTGTTTTACTCTGCAAGCTGGTTTTTCAGAGTCTGAATTTTAGGTGCGAGCTGACTCTTCCCCAAGTTGAGTATTACCTGTTGCACAAAGAGGAGTGTACTTTATGCACTTGGGATAGTCCAGATGTAATGTGTAAATCAGTCCAAAAAGGACACAGAAGGCCTGAGGAAGGATGGCCAGCCCATCAAACACTACATTCCTCTCCGGGATGATCCCCACTCTGGATGGGTTCAGTGGTAAGTTTTCCTCATCGCTACAGATGATTCCAGTTGGATGCTGACAGGAAAGAAACAGGAAAGAGACAGGAAAAGAAAGACACACTGCTCATACAGGATTTGAGGCCTGGCCTTAAGAATTTCATTTTGTACAGCCACAGCAAAATATTTCATGTTAAAGCTATTTTATATGGTTTTGATAGTCAAGTCTTTTTAGTTCTATTCACGCCATTGAACAATCAGAACAAACAGAAGTCCAAGTCTGTGAAACAAATTAAGAAGGGATTAAAGAACACGCAGCCACAACCTTTACAACACATTAATTCACTTACGGAGCAGGTCTTGAAGGCAGAAGGATCATCTCCCAAGATGACTGGCAGTCTCCGAAGACAAAGGCACCTGATGTCTGTTGGCTCAGAACTCTGGAAGATAGTACACAGACAATACAAGACATTTTTCTAAGGATACTCACATGTATTTAGCAAACAAATTCTAGAAATTCCCAACAATTTCTTATGACAAAAATGGAAATTTACAAGTACAATAGAAGACACAAAATTGCATTTAAGAAAGAAGGACTGAACAAAAGATGAGGCATGAGATGAAAGTAAAGGATAAACAAAGGATAATAAAGGATACTATCCTTTGTTAGTAAAGGATAGTAAAGGATATGACAAGAAATAGAATAGACAAAATGAAAGTAAAGATGACATCAGGGAAAGGAGAGAAACTTCACAGGACAAGACAGGGAGTACCTCACCTTTGTTTGACGTAAAAGCACAGCCAAAAGCTGACCAGTAAGGCCTCTCCCTGAAGAGCTCAGTCAGGCTTGTAGAGAAGCGGTCTAGCGAATCAAAAAAGTTTTCTCTGGGATTTTTCCCCACCACTCTGCTAAATTCATAATAAACCTGAAACAAAGCAAACAACACAAGCCCATGGTCAAGTTGTCATATCTGTATATTTTCTTATCTGTATGATTATGTACACAACAAAATAACAAAAGCTTTATTTAGACAATTTGTGGCTGCTTTACTATTTTAGAGCCATCTTTTAAAATCTGATCAATTAAGCAGGCACAAAGTGCCAGAAGCATGAATGTAGTCATTTCTTTACTAGTCAACATTACAATTACAACAAAGAATGCAATAAAACATTTTACAGTAGTATTCAAAACACTCGAACAAACCTGACTTTCTGTGAAAAGAGCCAGCCATCTCTGTACCATCTGGCTAATGGCAGGTTTATCTTTGACAACCTCCTTTCTACGAAGAGCAAAGGTCACGTCCATCTCTCTCTTCACAAGTGATGCATTTGGCTTTGTCTTCATCATTTCCTGGACCAGCACCTGACGAGCTCTTTCCAGGTTGTGGTCTTCCATCCCTTCTGTATAATCAGGAAGAAAATTTATTTCCCCTTTCTTTGGCTTCTTGATGTCTTTGCTGGGAGGGTCACCACCTGTGGTGTCTTCCACGTTTTCCACCATTGACACTGACATCAAGTCGACCCATTTTGCATAATTTATTTTTGTAATTACCTAGTTTGAAGTAGATACTGTTTTTCCATCCTTCACAGCAGATGGCCCTTTTTCTTTTAGGCATGGATGTGTTTGCACCAAGGCTTTGGCAACAGCTGCACAATCCTCTTTTTGCGAGTATGCTTTGAATATATACATGGTCTCAGCCAGTGTTTGTAGGATGTCATGTTTCAGTTCTTTAGACAGGATCCATCCCTCAGATTCAGCAGGTTACCTTGGCAAAGTCTGTACTCAACATCTACTGAAAATGTAGGAATTTTAAATTCCTCTGGCCACTGAGAACTTCTCCTAGGAGAGACGATGGCCAGTATTTCTGTGTCTGCCTGGCTGGTTGTGTCACTCCATAATTCTAATTGTTCTGTGACAGGTACAAGCTCAACCAATGGGATGATTTTGATGGTTGGTTTCTCTGGGAGCTCAGAGACACCTGTGAGGTTACACAACTCATTGTTAAATTCGGGATCTTGGTATTGTAAGGTGAAGTTGTAGTGTGCTTGAAGAGCATCTTTGAGACAGCTAATCAAGTCTTCAAGTGTGTCTGGTTTTGTAGTCATGACAATAAACTCCACTTTGACTTTGACTTGACTTTGAATAACCTGCATGGTTAATTTCTGTGACAGACAGGTATTTAGCAAATAACAAATTGTCTAAGTGTCACCATAAGCTGTCCTTGTACCCTGTAAGATGACAATGGACAGACATCATTTAACTCTGACATCTTGACCACACATAGAGATGGAATCATTACAGTGAAGTTTGTAAGATCTTAAATGGTCGGAGTACCAAGCTGTCATTTTGAGGCCACCAAATAGGATTTCTGCATTGGCTACAACAATCTTTTCAATCTGGACAAATTCAGAGAGACCTGAGCATGAGCCAGTACAGAGTATCATGCCTGGATGATACTTGATTCCATCTATACAGACAGATGATGCATTAAGCACTGATCCTTGAGCAATTGCTGCCTGAACGATCAGTGGGAAAGTTGCGGTTGAAACTGTCATAACCTTTGACATCTGAACTGATGGTCTGAAAAATGAGCTACAGTCAAGATGGTAACTGACTGCTTTCTGGTGTTTTGTGGCAAGTAACATGGCAACATCATGCATGATGTCAGGAGGGTACCCAGTGAGCACATGAAAGTGCTCAAGTTTCTCTGTTAACGGGCATGCTCTTTTCACCCCGTATGCTTGACTCAGTCTTGGGTCATCCCTCACCTCCTGCACTTGCCTATCATGGGATTTTTTGTCTCTGAGTTGAAATAAACCAGACCATACCTCCTGCTGTTGAGCCTCACCACTGCTTGCCATGCAGAATCTGCAGAACTTGTCAACAGTGAAGCTCTCCAGGAATCCTGCAAGGGAGTGGGCACCACGATTATCAGCTGCAACATACAAGACTGTACCTTTCAAACTTACACCTAATTGCTCCACGTAATCACCATTTTGCTCTAATAACTTTAGGTCATAGATCAGAGGCTGAAGAACTTTTGCATAACCATACTCTTTGACTGTGGAGGTATTGCATAAAAGAGCAAGCTGGATAGAATTGAGGGTTGACTTTTTTGCAGGTATGTTGGCAATAATCCAGTACGCTGCACACATTTTGTGTTTCAGCTTTGATGTCCCAAGAGGATTTGCTACTTCAAAGTCGTCAATGTAAAGGCCAAGAGCAATTGTAAACTCATCTTTTGCTAAAAGTGAATTTTCAGTAAAGTACTGTCCATCTGCATATGATCTGTATTTTTATGGGACATGGATTTTCCCTGGCATAGCTTTGTCTAAAACATCAGAATTGTTAAGTAACTTCTGTAGCATGGGAACAATGGGAACATACAGTATGCAAGAGGTTTTTCGTAATAAATGCTTCTTTATTATGGCCCTGACTCTGTTTTGGAGAATTGGCTGTGACAATTTATTGATTTGGCAAAGTTGTTGTACCTCTTGCACAATACTCTCTGGTATGTGCAAAACAGTTTGCATCTTTAGCAGAAGAGATGCTACATTGTGCTCAAGCTGCTATTCTAAGTCATGAAGCTCACTTTTTTCAGTGCAAAGATCAAAGATCAGTGCAAAAGACACTAAAAATAAGTTTAGTGTCTTTTGCACACTAAACTTATGTATCACACAGATAAGTGATACATATCATTCGAAACTGTGAAGTGTCTACTTTTATTGTTTTACACTCACGATAAAAACAAAATATTGTTCTTTTTACAAACTTAAAAAAACTAACAGGATGCGCGTTCTGCCTTCTCTCTCAGTGGAGTACATTCTGAAATGCATCTGAAAATAAACTGTAACTTTGCGAATACTTGTCACACAAACACAAGACATACAGTTGAGGACAAAATTATTAGCCCCCCATGAAATTTTAAGTTTCCTCAAGATATTCCCAAGTACCTATTTAACAGAGCAAGGAATTTTTGCAAGGAAAACACAGCATTTCTGAACATACTATTTCTGAGCCAACTCAAAAAGGGCAATAAAGTCGCTAGTGTAGTCCTCAAGAGAGCGCTCCCATGCTCCAGCATGAGGATGAGGAAGGACGGGCTATACATAACGACGTACACCAAAACTGACACAGGACAAAACAAAACCAACAAAAAAAAGCGGAATTTAAGTGCCACTTACATTTGGGTCTGGTATTCTGTCACGGTGTGATCTCAAAAGCAGGAGCAAAATAACGTGGAATCCAATCAAAAGTGTTTAATTGAGATAATCCACAACCGATACAGGTCAACAAGGCATGAACAGGCAGGAACAGGCAAGACATACAAACACCCAACGTAATGATAATACCAGACAAAGACAAACTGAACAAGAACCAACTTACAAATAACACAAACTAATTACAAAGACTAATCACAAACAGGTGACATTCATTACACTAAACAAGAATAGGAAATCCAAATATGGGCATGACATGCACTGCACATTCTCACATATGTATATACACACTTGCACTAGCACTTTTGCAACTGTGCAATTTGTACTGAGTATCTTGTCTTTGTCTTTTATCTCGCCTTTATGTCTTTTATCTTGTTTATAAATTTCATTGTATAGTGTAACAGAGTGTTTCCTGTACATATGACAATAAAACTCTTGAATCTTAAAATGGGAGAAACCAAACAGACAGTCGAAACAGGGGTGTTACACTATGTATAATGGACACAATTGCTTTTCTTGTATGTGGTACGTTATGTAGCATTATATAGGTTATATATTTCATATATCGTTACATATGTAGCACTGTGGTCCTGCAAGGCACAACACTTACACATAGAGAAGTTAAAATAAATCAGATGAAAATCTAAGCATTCTCACATTCTTTAGCCTGCCTCACAGCACTCACATCATGATGGGGGAAAATTAGCCATGATGGGGGAACATTAGCCATTGGGGGAGTGTCTTTTGTCTCCCCTGGTGTGAATTAAATAAATATTCATGGAGATTAACAATCCCATGCATAAAGCAATGTTGGCACAAAAACTGACTTTTAAAATATTATATTGTTGCTTGTGAATGAGCAGTCAGAAAGATTCTCACATCATTTTGAAGTAAATATTCTAGCCTACAAAACTGATTGCTCAAAAGACTTGTTCAGGACTATTCAGTATGTGTTTTATGGCCTTATTTCAGCTGCATGTTTTTGTCCCAAAACATACTAACCACGCATAATGTTTTTTTTCTAAATAATGCAAACATGTACATCCATTTTGCTCACATACTATTGTAGCACAGTTTGTGATGAAAGCAAAAAAAATGATTAACAGATTAGCAGATTAGTTTAGTAGTAGATTATTTCGCTAGTTTATCAGTAAATATAAGATTTGGATGTAATTAAATTGCTACTCATCTTAAAAAGAACAGTGTTTGCTTAACAGCACTTACCAAATTTTGTAGCAGCCAGAGTAGAGCAGCCAGAGAACAACGAACGGCCCCTTAGTCATGCCTCGAGGGAAGTAGTCCGCTAGCGAACAGCTAATTCTATCAGAGACGTTGATAAAGTTCAACGGATCTTTGGTGCTATGTTCTAGCTAGCTAACAGATTAACGTTTGTGGAACTGGTATAGCGCTGGCTGAAAAAAATACAGCCTCTCCCCCATTGAGAAAAGTAGCAAGTAAGCTAGCGGACACAGCAAAAGCCGACAGCCGCTTAGAACTTCTTGAGTTGTATCTTGTATATTAAGCACAAAAACTCCTGACCAAAACTTTGACCGAAAGCACTGAGACTGGCATACAGACCATGCAGGAGCAGCATGCAGAGCAGCATGCACGCCGCGCAAGCAGACAATTTACGCGTTCAAAAGAAAAAGAGGTGTGGTCATAACTAAAACTTATTAATTTAAATCCATTTAATTTAAATTTATTCACAACTCTCGATTTTAATGACGTATATTTGATATCCGTGACACAATAAAAAAATCAAGGCCGTTACACAAGATTATACTAATTCAGTTGTTCAGTACACCTGTTTGTACATTTTGTATTATAAAGTTCAACAAGTCACAAAAGATGAATCACCAAACTAATTTGTAACAGCTATGGTCTTTGGTAACACTTTATTTTAGGTGTCTTTGTTAAACATATTACATTTACTTAGTAGGGCTGCCCCCTGTCAGTCGACTAACCATTAGTCGATAAGCAAAGTCTTAGTCAAGCAAATTTTAATTAGTCTGTGATGGACAGATGTCCAGCATTTGTCTTAATATTGTCTTCATGAACAACAGTGTGCTGGGTAGATACGATGTAAATGGTAGATACAATGTAAAGGGTAAATATGATGTAAGATATTGATTGTGAACCGTTTTGTTTCTCATGCTACTAAGAGAAACTGTGTGAAGTCTGTGTGAATTATAAATGTGTAAGTTAACAGCTTGTTTGGTTTGTGTAGCATATAAGAATATTGCGTGTTAAAACATTTTAAATGTATTCTAGTTATTGACATTAATAATCATGGTTAAGCCTTGTATCTCAATGGCAATAATCAACAGCAATGATTTTTGTTTTATTCGTACAGTCCTCTTTAATGAACGCCTGTTTATATTTGTATGACAGCCAAGCTCGGCATGGCCATAACCAAGAGACTTCCCAATGGGCTGCTCTGTCTGCTCATAAATTGGGCCGGCAAACTTGTCTGCTTTCTTTTCATTTTATTACAAAGAAACATTTTTGTTACTATGTGACTGATACATCATGAATTCCAATGTTCTTGGACTGGTATTGTTGTTTTTGTTATTTTAAAGTTGTCTTGTACAAAATAGAAACAAAATTGTGCGAAACTTGATATGTAGCATCTAGAGACACTCATAACTAAAAGTTAAGGAATTTGTGTTGATTGCCAAAGTCATTCTTTTATCCCATGTCAACAAATTAGATGGTGAGCATATAAAATGAACTTCAGACTGTATCTTTGCAAAATGACAATGACACAATGAAACGTTGTCATTGTAACTACATTGTGACCTTGTAACTAAGGCCTAAGCACTGAACATGCGTTCCTCCTAGGGACCACCACATTGAAGATTCAAAATAGTGAAGGGATTTTTGACATCTCGAATGGTGTTACCGTGTCTGACCGGTAAATTTAATAGTGAAAAATGGGAAAAAGAAGTCTCATATCTACAGCATGCATTGAGCGATTTATTTCAAACTTAGCATATATGTTTGGCATGTCAGTTTGATGACATTGGTATGACTACTGTAAGTCACGGTACCACCAAATGGTAACAGGTCAGTTAAAACAAGCTTCATGTCACTTCAGACTTGGTCAGAAAAATGTATAGTAATTGCTGATGTGAAGTTCTAGAGGGATTTGTGATGTCTTAAATTATGTTGCCATGGTAATGTGTCAAAACTACATTCAAATGTTTTTGAGGCTCTTAACATGCTTAAAATGGCATGGAATTTGGCACATGTGTGAAAGGGGTAAATGTTTTGTTCTCTTTATATATAATCAGTGGGCCACAAATTAAAGCATCAATGTTTTGCTCATGGACAAATAAGTTCTCATTTTGAGATCAAAGCACATTTACAAACAGAGAACAGAAAAATTGTATTTTGTGTTCACATTTTGCAGAATATTGTTATAAAGCATGTGTCAATGTCAATATGTGTCAGTATAAATGACTTTTTTTTAAGTGTGATCTCACTGTATGTGCACTGACCTAACTGTCAGTCGTTAAGGAAACATATTAAAGGAACCACATGCCATACATCATCTAGCAGCCACACACACACACACACATACTAGAATATGTGGTTTATGAGGATTCTCCATAGACGTAATGGTCAGATTCCCTAACCACTCTAACCTATCCCCTAACCCTCACAGAAGTCTCATTAAAACACCATTTAGTATGTTTTAAAACCACTTGGTTTAAGAGGAAGTGTCTTCATAAACCATATTTACATTGTAATACACGTCATTATACACATTTGTGTCTTTTGTTAACCACATATACTAGTACACGCACACTGTTGCTGGTAAGGATTGGCAGGAAGACACCTAACAAAACAGCTGATTTGTTTGGTAAAGTGAACACACAATCCAACATTTTATAAGACATATAAAAAGATCAGAGACTGTCAAACACAAAGGACAATTAAAGCTGCAAGCAGTGATGATCGGGACCTCGCACCGGTGCAACCGCCACCCAGTGCCACCGCCACCACCCAGCGCCACCACCACCTGTTGGATTTAGGAACAGTGAATGGTGACATAAGCATATACTCAGACATTGCAGGCTTGAGTTACAACAACTTAGAGGAGGTAATCGTAGTGTAAAATAGGTCACTTCCTGTTGCCTGCAGGTGGCGCTATAACCGTAACTGAGTATTACCATGTAGATGTCTTTAGACCATGACTTTTATCAAATGTGTTAAGGATGGGGCCGATCAGACATTGTAGGCCTCAGTTACAACACTTTTTTTCATGGCAAAACGCCAAACTTTGGCAGGCCGCCACGGTCACAATCTCCCACGAAAAGTCAAAAGCTTCGCAATTTAGCATCGCGAAGGCCTTAAGATGAGAATGACAAAATACGATGTTGATCGGATTAAAACTCTAGGGGGAGTTTGTTTTTGTACGACGTGTAGCGTGTGGTCGTGAGGCCAGGAGGTCAGGAGCCATCTGGATTGTAACAGCCTCAGATATGACTTGGAGAGTGGGGGTTAACCAACACTACCCACCGGGGGGCCAAGGGTCTGAGTAAACCATGCCATCTCCAGAGATCTTATCATCTCCTTCACCCTGTTGCTGATCGTAAAATTGGCAATAGGTCAGAAACCGGTGTTTTCCTAATGCTCTTTTGGATCACTAAGTGGTGCTAAGGTAGACTCAGTGTCTCCCTCGCCCCTCTTGCTGATCGTAAATGGGTGATGGTCTAAACAGACTCCCCAGCTTCAAAGCATTCCATTAGGGAAACCTGAGAGCTTGGGTGAGGAAACATTTGCAGCAGAGCCAGATGTTTAACTAAGCCCTCTGTGAAAACCCCTCATATCCAAAGTCATATCACTAAATAAGCTGTTCTAAATGTATATATGTATATTTATTGATTGCGTGTCTGTATCCATGTTATGATACACTGTTCTAAACACAGGGACTATATTACTCTTATAGCCTGTGCTTATATTATGCAATTATAACAGCAGTTATAAACAATAGACTCTTGGGCCGTGTCCTTACGGAGGCGCCTCGTCAGTGGTTTCCACCCAGGTGACCTTAAATAGTCAACAAGTGCAGCGAAAGAGAAGCACCGCTTTCCCCTTTTCTGTCACTAGAGGCAAAAGGAAGTAAAGTAGCATCCCCTGTCCACCAAAGTTTGAGTGTAGCCCAACCATTTTAGCTAAGCCACCCCCGCCTCAGGCTGCATGACCCTGTAGTGCTCCTCTATCTGCAGGCCACGTCATAGCACTAGTGTGGGTAGCATGCTTAGCTATAATAGGAAGACTCTTTTTCATAGCTTTCTCATTCTGTTTTCATTCTTGATTCTGCTTTGCTTATTCTTACCAACCTTTATTCTTATTGATTTTAGGTTGTCTTCTCTTTTAGTTTTATTTTATTAACCTTAATTATTAATTAAGTTAAACTTAATTAAAGGAATTTAGGTTAATTCTTTTTTTCTTATTCATCTTATATTGCTTTACTATTTTGTCTAGAAACTGAATCTGCACAAACCATCAAGAAATTTTGTAGTAATAATGTTGATGCCCCAAATAGCCTTAAGCGGCCCATAGGTCACAACTGATGTACCACAAGTGTTTCTCTGCAGAACCCTCACAAATTATCCACTGCCCGGATAATAGGCGTCTAGTTTGTGCTCCTAGCTGTCTACCTCAGTTAGTCACACATAACATTTATTAGCCCACATATTTATTGTTCTAGCTTGGTAAACTTTGTGGACTGGCATTGGCTCTTTGTGTTCTCTCCACCGGTGATCACCCCACCATGTCTGGAACGCTCAGCCCTACCCTATCACTGGGACCAGCTAGAGGCCTGGCTTAGCACACTGACGGCTGCCCTCATGCCCAACGCTGCCAACAATCTGCAACACCTGAACCGACAGCAGCTGGATGGCAACCTGGACCAGCTCATGGCCAAAGACCCAACTGAGACCTACAGCAGCAAGGAACTGGCCAAGATCAAGGGTGCTGTCGCCCACAACCTCATTATCCAGTTAAAGCTGGGTGAAAGGAACTTTGCCCGCTTGAAACAGGATGCAGCAGCTCTGAGAGTCCAAGCGGAGGAGGCCAGAGGAATCAGGAAGAGGCACAGGACCGTCTGGACCAGCTGACACTGGAATCTAAGGACAGGCAGGAGCCTGTCGAGGAGGAAAACAAGAGACTGAAGCAAGAGATAGAGCAGCTTCAAGATGTCCTGTCACAACATCACACAGACAAAGAGCATAGGGAACAACGCAAGGAGGACGCCAGAGAGCAGCTAAAAGAGAGGCTCCAACTGGCCAAAAGTCTCCTGGTGAGAGCCAATGACGAACTGAAGGAACGTGATGCCAAGGTCAGAGCCTGTGAAGGTCACTTGCAGGCGGCCAGGGCCGAAGTTCAAGTTCTGGCTCAGCAACGAGACTATGCAAAGGACGAACTTAACACTGTCCAACGAGAGCTGAAACATGCTTATAAAATGCAAAGAGCTCGTTGGGACCCAGCTCGTTACAGCCTGAACTGCCCAAAGAACAGAGCAGCACAGGCACATCTGAGACAACAGAGATACTGAGGATTTTGAAGGAATTAATCGGGAAAAGGTCCAACTCCTCATGATTACGAACCGTGCTTGGACACAGCAACCACCCAGAACACCTCCTGCTGTGAACAATACCCAAGGTTCTGCAACTCACCTCATCACTACTGGGCAGTCATCTCACAGACCAACAACCTTAACATTCAAGCAGCATTTCAACAAACAACCAGCCAGGGCCATCAGGTACCAGAAAGTTCTGTATTAATTGTCTGCCTACCAACAGAGGCACAGGACACAAAGGTGCATGCTGAATGTGCAGTCTTACAGCCAGACTGAAGGTCAACTGCAACAGGTGATTCCCATCCACCTGACCATTGGTCCTGTGAGTCTCTCCCAGTGTACATTTTACCAATGGACACATTTCCTCTACTCATTGTTAAGGATCTTCTAGACCGCTTTGAGCCCTTAATAGACTCTAAACAGCTGACAATTTGGGCTTAAGTGCGAGAACCTTTACCTTTCCAGTCAGCCAACCTGACTGAAGCACACTGCCAGGTCACCAATGTCGAGGATGACCCCACAGCCACCCATGTGAACTCTACTTCAGACCAAAGGTCAAATTCACTACTTTGCACTCTACAACCTGCCAAAGACTCAGAGCCCTACTGCTATCAGTCTCACACTGTTCAACACCCTCACGAGGAACACACCAGACATTCCCTTCACTGCTAAGCGCACATGGTTCCCGTTGCATTCTCACCTGTCAACCATGGTAACTGCCAAGGGCATCTGTGCACTGAACTTTAAGTGAAATGACTGGTGCTTAACCCATCACTTTCTGGTTCTCAATGACCCACCATATGATGTCTACATCGCAGCAGACTTCCTGGTTCATCTCCAGGCTTATGTGGACACTGTTAATGAGGTGGTATGGGCCCCAGTGACCTCACAACCCTCTGGAGGCCCTGTCAAGTGCGAGAACCTTCTGTCAGGCCAGACCATACCAGAGGCCTGCACCCTGGTGAGCGAACAAGAGACTGTAATACCCGCTTACACCAAAGAGGCCACTGTTCAGCTCAACATCTGACGTGGTTAAAACCCACATAATGGGTTTCTTCCAGACTTCAATAAAGTGCATGGAGCTTGCCCTTCCATTGGAATCCACATCTCTGACTGACGGTGACCTAAGACTCCTCCACCTACCCTATCATGAACTCCGATCTCTCTGTTGCTAAGAGGGGTCCTGCTGATGTATGCCCACGACGCAGCATGTGCTGGACACCATGGTACAAGTGCCACATATATCAAACACTAAAACAGGTGGCATACCAGCCCAGGATCCAAACCACAGAACCCCACTGCAACGCAGAGGAATCAACTTCCCATGGTCGGACCTTCAGATAGACTGGGTTGGACCACTACCCAGGTCAACTTCCCATGGTCGGACCTTCAGATAGACTGGGTTGGACCACTACCCAGGTCTGCAACAAATATTTTCTTACTGTCGTCTGCCAATTCACAAAGTGGGTAGAGTGCTTCCCAGCACCCAACGACACTGCCCAGACCACAGCATATCTCCTCATGAACCACATCTTTGCCAAGTTCGGACCGCCACTGAGAGTTAACTCAGATCGAGGCACCCACTTCACGGCTGAGATATTATGCAGGATGTGTGAAAACTCCTGGGTGTACATGCCCAACTCCACATAAGTCATCATCCAATCTCGTCTGGCCAAGTGGAGCGAACCAACCGAACAGTGGTCAGTATGCTGAAGAAGTATGTGTCGGCAAACCAAATGGATTGGGATGTGAAACTACCCCTTGTGCTTATGGCCATCAGAGCGACACCTGTTGTCCCGCGACAGCTAGGCCTTGTGCCCAGTAGGCTTGGGCGGTATCCAAATTTTGATACCGTCAAACCGCCTCCCTATTTACCTCGGTATACGGTATTACCATGAATAATAAAAAAATTATGGCGTAAGGCTCAGACAGCGTCACCAAAATGTTGGCTTGTGCCTAAACCGTTCAGAAACTGAATACCAAACACTAATACTGAAACAATAACCAAATAACTTGCACAACAATATTAACAACTTTTATTAGCAACAAATAGCAGTTTATAAAAAAGTGTAAATACAGCAGTCAAACAAAATTAAATTAACATAAACTTTTCGCGCA
>JAZGTK010002166.1:0-33435 GCA_036877625.1 Ambastaia sidthimunki
TTAACATCAATACTGTCTTTAGATAATCTACTGACAGCTCACAGAGAACTGTTTATGTCTGTGTTGTGTATAAAGGAGACCTACCAATTGATGAGGACTGAGGGCTTATGAGTAGATCTTCTTGGTTGTGGTCATTGCCAGGAACAGTCTGCTGGTCACTTAGGGAACTGTGAGGAGCACTGACAGGTTGCGAAGCCTCTTCATGCACTTCTTCATCACTCAGCCTCTCCACCTTTACCTGTACATCATCATCTTCTTCCTCTACACCTGCTGCACCTCCAACTCCCAGGCCCCGTGGGCCCTCGCAGGAGAGATACTCCACCAGCGCCCGTCCAGTAGAGTCCTGTCCTGAAGCTCCAGATGATTCCAGAAGACCTTCTGGTAGTTTCGATTTTTCTGCTGTAAATCTCCGATCAACACCAAAAGGATATGCCCAGGAGAAGGCCAAGGATGATTCAAGAGCCTGTGCTGAACTTTCTGGGAAGGAAGAAGAGGAAGGAGAAGGGTTGGGGACCTGTGGAGAAGTAGAGGATGCTGGTTGTGGGCTGGCAAAGCCTTTCCGTTTGCGCCTAGACTCGCGGCACATGGGGATGGGTCGCTCTGGTACGCTGCACTCTGACGAGACTGGTGACGGTGAGAGGACATCGACAGGAGCGAGGGTGCAGCTTGCATGGCCTTCAGGGGTCTCCTGGGGCCTGTGAAAACTTGGGGGCTG
Source organism: Ambastaia sidthimunki (assembly GCA_036877625.1). NCBI lineage: Eukaryota > Metazoa > Chordata > Actinopteri > Cypriniformes > Botiidae > Ambastaia > Ambastaia sidthimunki. The sequence continues at coordinate 716 of JAZGTK010002166.1, forward strand.
GATGCTACCAGTTCCTCCTCCTCCTGAAGACACTGAGTTCCACAGAATACTAGATTTCATGAACTCAGAGCAAGTGTTGGCCACTGCAAACATCTGCATGTAGCTAGCTGCGGCTAGAACATCAATGATATTCTCCGTACTAATGGACAGGGTGGAAGTGTACGCATATTCCAGAAGAGGAGCGAAACCAGCAACTGTCACATGTTGGAGGTCCAGAACATGTTTGTTGTCTTCTCCTATAATTACAGTCTCTTCTTCAGCTAGCTTCCCAGACAGTTTGGCTTTAAGGAAGTCGCTACAGCAGGCTAGCACTACCTTATGGGCAGAGAACAGCTGGCCCTGGACGCGAATAGTGACATCACAGAAATGGCCCTCGCTTCGCAGAGTGTTGAGCTTATCCAGAAGCTCCTGACTGTGGCTTGGGGAGTTGTGAGTGAATGTTTTCACACCCATCCTTCACTGAAGGTGGAGGCCTTTGGGCTGCCTAAAAAGAATAAGATACATTAGTCCAACAGAATGGCTAAAGAGAGTGAATAAGAGAGTTACAGTATAGTTCTGTGCTGGTACAGATTTCAAAATCAATGGCAGGTTTGCAGGTTATCAGTCAGCCGTGCTTGGGGCAAAAAGAAAAATAGCAGACACTAAGAGTTTATTGAATTGCATTATTAAGGAGTTTATTTTAAAATTGAAAATCTTGACATAATTTTTACCTGAAACACTGAAATAAATTCTGAATGTAAATGTGTGAATAAAGATTCACAATTAAAAACATTGAATGAATGCATATTGATTTAATTTTTTGTTGAAACCCTACAGGCCGAACATGTTTAATACTATAGAACTACCTCCACCTTATCCTTCGCAAACCCTCTCGGACACCAATGTGTAGTTCCAGAAAATAAAACAATGACGTTACCAAAAACCTCATGTCTTACATTTGACCTATTTTGATCTATTTCAAACTTAACACCTCAAAAGTCCCAAATGTCCTTTTATAAAAGGTAATAAATCTCATTTGTCACTGAAAGAAATACTTCCCCTTTACTGATGTAGCAAAGGTACGTTATGTATAACAAAGGTACTACAGACATGAGGCTTTAGACATGAGTTTTTTCGGTTTTAGTCATCTCTGAGAACCAAACCCAAACTGGAATCCTTGTGACACTAAACACAAGCACATACTTAAAATGATTCAAAGCTTAAGAATTCTTATTCTGAACTTCTCCAAGTCCAGATAAACTGCCCTTAATAACATCTGCTGAGAATTGGTACAGAACTGCCTGGATCCAGCTGACAGCTAATAGAGTATGGCAGATATACAAATACCCAAACAAAACTGATGTGGAGAAAAATGAATCATCTCTGTTTCTTGACTCACACTGTTAAAATGTATTGATGAATACAGTATTATACAGTATTGATAAATGTATAACTGTAGAATCAATGCATATTATGAGAAGAAACAACACATATCCTAGATTCTTATAAACTTAATGGTATGCAGCAATCCACAATAACAAGAGTATTTGCAAAATGTTTTTAAATAAATATAAAAACCTTTTGCCTTGGCAAGACAAAATGGCTGAAATATTGATAAAATAAAACATCACTAAAGATATAAATGATTCTAAGCTTCTAAGCTTATTTTAGTTATCAAAGAACTTTCCAAAATATGCAGAAAGACAGCCAACGTACCACACATTTTCCTCAACTTAAAAACTATACTTACTGTACAAGGACTAAAATGCCTATTATAACTTAAATAACATTTAAATGATTTTAAATACATCAAAAATTAGTCAAATGACAAGTTAAAATTGTGATTGAGGGTTTATTTCTTATAGAACTAGCCATATAAAATATTTGCGCAAAAAGTTCAGGGAAAACTTTTTTAAACAGACCACGCACTAAAATCTTATTTAGTGCAACTTCTTTAAATAATAACGGGACAAGATAAACAAGGGTGTATTACAATGCTGTATCGCTTCTGTTGGTAAACATCCTCAGAGAGCATTAAAGGGGCGTGGTGTCCTGTATGAGTTGCTTTTGTTTATATATTAGGTCGCGGGAATTTATTGTTAATAACAGCTGTGATAATCCAAATCCCACAAGCTAATAGAAATAGAAGGTTTCGATTTATGCACGGGATGCTCATTTAATTCCCAATCACCAAAAACTAACAGGTTAAGTGTGGCCTGCTTTTGCACGGCGTATACAGTGAAATAGGAAGTTAAAAACAATACCATAAAAGGGTTAGAGTTAACGTGGCAACATTATCAGCAACTTATACAATAAGTGCATTTAAGGCCAGCAACACGTATTACCAAGTGCAAAAGCAAGGTCTAGCTAACTTGCAACGCTAGATCGCTAATCTCTGACAATAACTAAAACGTCAGCGTTTACCTATATATAACGTTAGTAGTGCTGGATGACTGTTAATGCAGCTCACCGGTAAGAAAGGAGAGTTGATAAATCCGTTGAAATATTAAACTAAGACCGCATGAATGTGATCCAACTGTATATTTCACAAGCTAGCTGCTAGCATTCTGACACTTGCTGTAGTACACTTGAAGTACTGTCGCTTCTTTAAACAGAAGAGTCACATTCCGATAAAGCCCAAAGTCGAGTGTCCCTCGTTTGCATTAAAAGGCAAATTCATAAAAAAATAAACTTATTCAACAATGCATTATGTATAAAATGCAATGGCATCTCGTCTGACTATTTTCAGGCTGGTGTTTACATGCAGTATCCCAGAATGCATTTCTGCACGACGCATTTGACAAGCGTTAGGGGCTTTTTGCCGCTGACATTTTTAGACTGATTACATGAAAGAATTAAATGTTCTTTTATGACTCAATAGTGTATAATAAAACCATATAATTAACGTTTTTGTAACCCTTTAAGCATTTTTTAGGACTGGTGAAATAAATGTTACTGTTCTGGAAAACTTTTATGTGAGTTGTGACCAAGATTTGTTTGTCTAGATTGGTTTGTTGGCTTAGAGCTTTAACATTTTTATGTAAGATAAGGTACTAATCTCTTTTTTCTATAATAGGATTTAATAAGTAGACAGCTCAGATGGTCTTAGTACCTGACCAAAACTGATATATGTGTTCTTATTTAAAATGCCAGGCAGATATAATAGCCTACCTCTACTTCTGAATTCTGCAAGACTATGAACAAAATATTGTCTTCATGAGATGATTTTATGTTTTGAAATGGAGGCCGCACAAATGAATAGAGAACAATTTTATTGTCGAAACATCTTTAATTGATTTAAATTCATACATAATTCATGTAGGACAGACAGCAGCATCAGGAAAAAACATTAGGTGTTAAAGGTAGAAAAAATAAATAGCTTGTAATAAGAAGCTATAACAATAGCATTGTGCAGACCTTCACTGAAGGGATAGAATGCTTTAGTTTCAAACATGTCCTATTTCACAAACTTACTTTTGACTTAAATGGAATGCAAATGTCCGATATTCTTATTTAAATTTTACAGTTCCTGCCAAATTTACTTATTTTACTTAATCTATGTGAAATGGCTTCATTGCTCTCCTGAAATTAGTTGCTAGTTCTGACTAAAAGGAACATTTATGAAGCATCATTCCTGTCTGCTCAGGACTATTGTTTTTGAACAAACTCTTCATCATTGCCTTTTTCATATATTCATTAATTCTTATTAATAAAACTGCATTTCATGAAGCATGTTTCCTATTCATTCAAAGGCAACTGATGATTGGTGTGTGTAGATTTTTGACATTTACAATGTATGTACACAGTGTCAACTAAAGCTCGGAAGAGTAAAGAAAAAATAAACAAATACAAATTGCATGCAGTCTTAAAGTGTTTTTCACAGGAAACATATTTTCTTTTTGCGTGTCTGATCAATCGTTATCTTGAGGGCACATGTCGTGTCCAGAAATATACAGTAAATATCCACTTTTACATGAATGTTTAGTAATAAATTATTTGCCTCTGTAAACTCATATGCCAGTTCTGGTTATATTATATGAGCCCTTTTATATAATGTGTACCAGTGGATGTTAATAGAAAATTAATTTAAGGCACACTTGCAGTCTTTACACTGTTGCTGTCAGACTGGTATAGCTTGTTGCCGAATATACAGAAAGACTAACAGTGTGTGAGAGAAGGCAATTCCACTTTGATTCTTCATTACAAACTAAACTCATTCAACCAAATCAACAATAGTAACCAGGCAACATTTTAAAGGTGCCATTTATAAATAGCATATATATACATTTTTCTCAGTTTTAATAGCTCTTATGTTGGTGTACGTTCACATGGAGCTATTGTGTGGCCAGTAAAGGACTGTACTGTACAAATACTGTTTCTTCCAGTGTTGTAATATGAAAAATCTGAAAGCTTTTAAAGGGTAATACCAGTATTACGAAGTAGCAGATATTAATAATAAACAGGCTCATTGCTACAGAACAAAAGCTGGCAATTAAAATAAATGTGAAATCAATTAATCTAGCATTTAAAAAATAGAAAAAAAAATAAATGCAGTCCATCCTGGATCGCACAATTCTTAGAAGTTGGATAAACGTATCACCTTTCAGGTACCTCTCTCTTACTTTGAATCATTTCTTATTTAGATGTGGACTAAACTGCATCATATTATAGAGGTATCTGACAGATGCCTTTAAGCAGGTTTGTGCAAGGTTGACATTTTTGTTTTATCCGTCTCTGCACAACTGTGAACATTATAAAGCTCGCATTGATTGAGGTAGATCTCCATGGGAGGTTACCTTTGTAGTTAAAACTGAACCAAAACAGAGAATTGGGTTATTCCACAATATAGCTAATATTTCATATCAAATGCCCTGGTTATGCTTGCTAAGTGATCTCCATTCTAGTGCACTATCCCTTGGAGCTCCACCGCTTTTTTCCAAAGCATGGCTGAGACACACGCAATCCCACCACCTTCCCATCTCTGACACTGTACACGCTGTCAGCTTTAGCAGTCCTGGTAAAAACATTCCCCTACAACTACCCCTGGTCTCTTGTCTGGGTTGCACTTCTCATGCTCTAGAACCTTGCCTGTGTAGTCCATGCAGACGACAGTACGGTGACGTTCCCCGTGTCCACATGTCCGTGAGCACGCCGACCACGGCCCCATTTGCCACATGGGACAGGGTAGATCTCCACAGGGCCGAATGTCTGCAGGTCGGAGGTCAGCATCGCAGAGAAAGGACAGGGATCCTTCCCCATCTCTGCACTCTACGTTTCTCCTGGACCATCCAGCACCGCAGCTCTTTGAGCACTCGGACCATTCACCCATTACCCAATCAGCTCCTCCAAAAGGCAATATGACATGCGGTGAAATCCTGCTCTCCACGCCAGGCTTGCTAAAAGGTACATCCTTTGGCAAAAAGAAGGTGTACTTGATCCTAGGCGGTGAGGCGTCCCCGGCTGTGGACAAAAGCTGTATGGTGAGAGCCTCCCGCAGCTGGTGAAAGCTGAGGAGCCTCTCCAAGGTGGTAGAGGAGCCGCTGTAGCGAAGCATGGCACCGGGCACCGGGATGTCCTGCTCTGCCATGGACACTGAGAAATTACCATTCAAGATGAACGTTCCATCTTCTGCCTTTACAGCCAAGTAGTTGCCATCATGTGTGATGCCTCGATGGCTACGCTGTTTTACATCAATGTTAGTGGCCCCAGCAGGGATGGTAACAATATCATTGTAACCAAAACTGTGGAAAATTATAAGGTATTTAAGAACAGTGTTTTAAAAAATTACCATTTCATCATACACAAAACCTTTTCAACATTTAATAAAAAATTAAATAACCTATACTTGATATCAGTTTGTACAAAACAAAAAAATCAAGTTACTTTATGCATTTATCTTTACGTATGTTGAAGTCAAATAAAGCCAAACTGACATTTTGCAGGAAATTTGACCCAACAACTTAAAATTATGAATCATTATTTTAAGCTTACCACTGCTGATCAGGGTAAGGTAAGAAGAACGTTTTGAACACTAATATGTTATGTACTTGCTCAATAGCTGATTTTTGTTCATTTTTAATAAATGAACAAAAATTTAATTGCTTTAATAAATTAGTAAAATAAACTCATCAGACTTACGTAGCTTTGTTTAGCGAGCCACTTATTTTCCTACATGTTGAACCATCACCTCCGCAGACACCACACTTATCAAGCCTTTCACTGGAGCCTATCACCTGGTCACAGCCAGCTTTGATGCACTGACCCTGAACACAGATGGATGTGGTATCTGGCCCGCAGGTGGTGCCATCCACAACCTGCCCGGCACAAAGCAAAGCAACATGAAAGATCAATGTCAGAGGGTTTAAAAAGCCAGAAACCCCAAAACGCTTTAAAGCAATAATGTGCAAGAGTGAGAGAGAAAAGTTTTCAGTTGTAGCTCAAGGAAAAACAGTTAAACTACTTAGTTTAACCACATAAAGAAGAAAAGCAAAAACTCTGGCCTGATGACGCAAACCAAACTACATTTTAACTGTATCTGAAATATCAGTTTCACAGAGGTACACTTAGAGTCTTAAGCCAGTAGCTGGAAGGTACAGTCAGAGTGCTCAGGTTTCACATTTTACAACAAGGAAAATATTTCATGCATGAGACTTCGGTGGAAGTGTAAAGATATCAATGAGCATGTGGCAAGCGGGAAGAGAGCAGACCTCCTACTACACCTTTAGAGAGGGACAGATGGTAAAATGCATTTCGCGTATTGCCGTTATTACAGACCAAATTAGATTAAAATGAAAATGTTTTCAGCAAATGTGCACCTTGGCTTCAAAAACTTTGAATTCGTTGCTCCCTTTGGCTCGGCAGACGAGTTTGCAGCGGTCTCGTGGAGAGATGCCAGAATATTTGGGGATCCATTGCTTTATATTCCCCTGAATGTCCAAGTAACGTTCGCTGTTATACTTTTCACACTGCTCCTCTCTGAAGCTTTTTCCTGTGGATTAAACAGCCGCTGGTAAACAACTAGACATAATGTGATCATAACAAATGTGTGTTCCTAAAAATGCAGGGCACCTTTTGACCCCACCCACTCCCCATACTCATTCCCCAGCCCTCAATAATGTGACCTTTGTCACCTAATGTGACCTAGGTCTGTATGGAGACAACATAGAGGGTTATTTATAAAATGTTACCATGGTCTTCTGGGCATGTCTGAGTATTGCAGGACTGGTATTTGACCCTCTGTCCCAAACAGTACGATCCCCCATGTTGTGGCACTGGAGCAGTGCACTCGCGGTGAGAAAACTCCACACCCCCACTGCATGTCCGTGAGCAGGGCCCCCAAGGGCCCCATTCGTCCCACCCGCCATTGACTGGCACCTGGAACAGAAATAGAGGCTGTTAGATATACATTTCACTCTAGAAAGTAGCGCCTGGTACAAAAGGAATGCTTGCGTTATGCTAGGTCAATGTCAGACTTCCAATTTCTCAAAAGCTAATTGTTGTATATAACAATTTTGCTACAGAACACAAATAGTTTTATAATAGTTTCTATGCATGTTTTGACTCACATTTTCAAATTGAAATGCATAGTCCAGTGCACATCTTGACCCTTGATCTAGTCGTGTATGTAAAGGGCCCCTAAACATCACTTCCAGTAAGCCAAGTGCTGACAGAATATAAGCATACCACACTGCATTACTTTCAGAGGCTTTTTATGAGTTGGCTGAGTGAAGGCTTCTCACAGCCAGGCCGTCTGGGATCACAAGCTGGGGTTTTTTAACACACTAAACCAAATATAATCATACTTTTTTAAATGGCTTTGCTGAATACATTGCAACTGCATTATTGATGGCTCAAAATAACTGAGCTTTTTAAAGGGTTGCTCTTTATAAACTTTAAAATCTCTCTCGCTTTCACTCCCTCTCTGGCATTAAGAAGCTGGATTTGAAGTAGATTGATTATTTTAAGCTGCTCAGAATCAGGCCCAGTTGGGATCTGTGAGGAGGAATGGGTTTTGTTTTTTGAAGTGGAAAAAAAAACAGTCTGAGTTAGTTGGGCTCTTTTAAGCATGTAAACAATATGGTGAAAAGAATGTGTCATATTGAGCTCAGTACAAGGAGGGGAAATATGCAGGGGACATGACCCAACACACACACACTATTTTAAAAATAGTAAAAATAAGCTTCCATAAGCTAAATATTAGCAAGAACTACTGGACAAATGTTACCATAGGCCTCATTAATATTCATGAGCAAAGCTGATAAGGCTTATAACCAACCAAAGTCTGATAACCAACACTATAACTGTTTTTGAATTGCTTCTATGCACCTAAACAAAGTCAAAGTTCTGAATAAGCTAAGTGAGACAGAAAAGATAACACATTTGACATAACACATTTTGAGAAAGTATAAGTTTAGGCGCATGTACATGCCACTTATTTTTGTTCAACTGTGATGCCCATAAATCCACACATGGGCGTTTCCAATCATTTTTTGCTTACTTTGGATGTATATGTGCTGACAGGTAAAACGTGATAAGACAGGATGATGCAGATACATGCATCCTCCATGCATACCTTCTCCTCTCCTGCCTCCTCCAGAGCGCTGGATACACACGATCCCTCGCGGCATATCCTCTCCTCCCCGCAGGGAGTTCCGTCGGCCCAGGGGAGGCTTCCGTTCCTGGTGGTGCACTGTGTCGTTCCTTCCTCTCGACACCATAGCTGCACGCAGGTCTGATCTTCAGGGGCATTGGGGCAGCGGGTGTACTTCTCCCCAAACACCTGCTGGCACTGCCGGTCTAGTCCAAAGGTATATCCGGGGAGCTCGGCAGGTAAAGGGATTGTTTTCTCAGGTGAGTCCAACAAACAGTCGCCTGAGGAGTGCACATTAAAGGAGATTGTGGTAACAGATCTTGTGCAATACGCTGTAATTATTAGCTACCTGCAATGACATTTGATTTGCACTGTTATTTTTGTAAAACCAGCCGATTTCAACCAAGCCCTTCGGCATTTATTTCGTCTGCAACAATCTTTTATATTCACAGAGTCTAAAACAGGTGCGCACATTAGCTTGAGGGGCTATTTTCATTAGAAATAGATCTCTCTGTGCTCTCTCATTGTAATGTACATAAGACATAATAGTCTCCCATCTGTAGATTTCCATTATTTCTCTATTATTGTGGAGCTTTAGTTAGCTCACTTCTGAGTCGTTGTTAAACAGTTTTATCCGTATGGATCAGAGAGACGATAGACACAGTGAAACATTTACACAGATGAACACAAAGGGTGTTAAAAAGTCTAAGATTCATACTGTGAAATTTAATCAGGTTTAAAGTATGTATTGAGAACAGCTTAATTTCTTATGTTTTAAGAATTTGGGCATGTTTCAATAGATTGAACAGAAACCGCGTTATCATTGGCATAAATAAAAGCTTTCATGAATGCGAAGTGATGAATGATTTTGTTAAAGCGGATACAGCAATAACAACAATGGAATGGAAAATAACAGACTTGAAGCCACATCAGTTCATCGCCTACCTGTGGCAACAGTGCGACCGGTAAATACGGCATGTGCTTGGCTACACACAGTGTTTCTTGTGAGGGAAAACAGTTGTTAAACTTGGAATGTGTGAGTCACTGAAGATGAGTCAGTGGACGAGCGAGAATAAGAGAGAGAGCATGTAGACGGAGATATCGACAGAGATAAATCAGCAACTGTAGAAAATATGTCTACCATATTTCTTGAGCTGTCACGTTTCCTTATTTGATCTAATCTTTTTTGTGGGTTATTTTATACTATTTAAAGCAAAGTCGGCCAGCCTTAATTAACCACTTTGACCACAGCTTGATAGATAGAAAAATATATAACTATACACAGATACACATTCATACTTTATACTGTAGATGCGAGTGAGAGAGAGCTTACTCTGCAAACATTGTTAGTTTTGACACTCTCAGCAAAATTACACATTGTGGTCGCACCAACCCATTATTAGTGGTTAGGGAGTAAGCTCAGATTGAAGAGGCATTTAAAAAACACGTGCAAGAAAAACGAAAGAGAGTAAATTTTTAAAACCCAGGAATCCACATTATAGAGATTTTTTACCGCATTCTAAGTTCAAAATTATACAGCAGATTCTCAGTGACATGTTTCCATTAACTTTAGAATGACAGATTGACAATTCAGGATCTCAAAAACTTTACTGAATGTTATTAAGTTTTTTCGCCGGCTGTCTGGGAAATATGCACCATTCTGTTCAAAGGCCAAAACCAAACAAAAATCTAAAACCGAGAGAAAAACAGCTGGTAATAAAAATACACCCAGAAAGACAAGGGCAAAACAAATTGAGATGAAATGGTGCTCTTTTTCACTGACTACTTTTGCACAGGCGTAAAATGTTTTAAAGACATTAAATGAGTAAAACATTTTTCTGACGAAAAGAGCTCTTACCGTGTCCATTGTCAAAGAACTCTGTGATGTATAGTGCACTACAGGGGGACCAGGGAAGAGTTTTGTTAAGGTGGATAAAATACGGAGCCATCATATGGTGTCCATTGAGTTGCCCGAACCATTTCTCACAGTTTTTGGAGTCATCGTGTGGCATGCTGAGTACATGACCTGAGAAAAGAAACAAAGAGAGAGACACAAAATGTATGAGTAAGAGAAAGAAAATAAAAGACAGGAAAACATAGAGATGTAAGTATCTTTAAAGCAGAGCAACATTTTTCACATTGCTATACTGCAAACAGTATGATGGTTGTCTATTTTATTGTTGTTTATTGTTGCTGCTCGCTGTGTAAATTTTCCTGTAGTTTTACTTACAACCAACATTGAAAATTCTTAACATCTTATCCATAGACAATATTTAGAAGACACTAACAGTACAATATGCAACAATAATAACAACAACAACAAAATCAGCTATGGGTGCTGTGCTTTATTGAGAATAAACCACAGCTATTGACCAATCAGCATCAAGGGCTGCAATAATCTCTGTTATAAAATACAACACAATACTGATGCTGCACTTTTGTGCTTCTTTAGTGAACAGTTCCTAACAATTTACTGTTGAACACATTTGTGTGTGCATATTCTGAATGATTTTAGCAGCTCAAAGCTCAGCAATTTTTTAAAATCAAGATGACGTCAACCCTTAGTGTATTTTAGCTGCTTGAAACAGCTGGTTTGCATTAATTAATGACTCAGTCTGGAGCACATACTTTTGTTCAGTAAGGGTGAGATCTCCAGCAACAGACATATAGTCTTGTCTGTGTATGTCTGTGTCTGCGTGTCTATAGATATGCATGTCTGAACATACCGAGTTCATGTGACACAGTGAAAGCTGCCTGAAGGCCGTTGTCCTCGATTACCGAGCAGCTTCTTTTGGGGTCACACATAGTGCCAACATCAGCTACACCCAGAGTGTCACAATCCTTATATCCACAAATACCCTGAGGTCAAAAAAAGACAGACAAGTGGGCAAAAGAGGGAGGGAGATATATGAGACAGGATTGGATAGGAAAATGAAAAAGGGAAGGAGAGGGGGACACATCTGAGACACTGATATCCAGACATCGCTCCATTAGTTCCAGACAGACCTTTTTTCCCCAAGCAGGCACTTGCCAGCAAAACATATTTGTCAGTGTTTCCATCGTAAAATAAAGCAAATACATGGCAGACTGAGGACTAGAAAAACAAGGGGAAAAATTAACTGTGAGATAGCTGGACCACACAGCTTCTACAGACCAAAGGGCCTGTTCAGCACTTCCTTGTGCAAACCAGGAAACCTTGACTGGGGAAGACACTGGAACCTACACTGAATAAAACCACCTGTTTCTCCATCAAGCCCCAGAAGGACTGAGACCACTGCAAAGTCTGTTGTGTTTCTCTCAGCTGGATGCTCAGACAAATCTACTCCATCAACTTTATATGGTGCTAACCCTTTGCTTTTGGCAGACCAACAATTTTAGGCTTGCTGTCTTCAAGACTGAACAAGGGGCTCCCTGCTGAACATTATGATTGTGACCCTTTCTTTGACTGAATTAAATTATTGCTTGTTTTGGAAAAGTAGTGTCCAAGGAAGTTAATCAAGTGGTGAAGGTTTATGTCTGTAAAACATCATAAATGTGTTGTTGTGCTATGACAAGGATTGGAAATGTTGGGGAGACGGACTTGGCATTCTTCTCAATGGAAAAATTAATTAAACGACCTACATGTTTCCAATCTTAAAAGCGAATCTGGTATTTAAAGGCCAATCCTGTCATAAATTTAACAAGCCCAAAACTAAACCTCATCAGTTTAATTGCAAGCCCTGTGGGTTTCTTTCCTGCATTAGAAGAACTTCCATTTATGAAACATTTATTCTGTTGACTATTTTATTTGTTTATTTCAGAAAAAAAGACATTTATGAATCTCACCTGTCTTGTGAACAAGATGGCAGTGTCATAATGTTCAGGATGTCTTTGGCTGCCTGGGTTGAAAAGTTGTTGCCACATGCAGAAGTTGCGCAGGGCAACTCCACCGTTGCTAGAAAGCTCAGGTCCCACCTCCTCATCCTCCACAACCAACATCTTCACTACTACCAGACTAACAGCATTTTTCAGGCTCGGGTGCGCATAGATCTGAGCTGCGATGGACATCACAGTCAGGAGGTAGTGCTGCAGGAAAAAATAAGAAAAAATATCTAAATTTAGGTGGATAACACTTAGACATGTCAGAACTCTCAAATAAGTGAGTATTCTCTTCATTAAACTTAACACTAGTTCTGAGGGAACAAATAAAATGGGCCCAAATCAACAAGCATGTGGGAGCTAAATATTTAAACATTTGTTCTTCTTTCTATCAATAAAATGGGTCAAAAACAACTCCTGGCGTTCCTTCTTTTCCAGATGGTTCCTTCGCCCCCTCTCTCCTTCTTTTTTTCTCCCACACACATACTCTGATTCACAGACAAGTTTCATATTTTGTTACACTCTGTATAACCAACCTCTCAGTCACCCTCAAACCGCAAGTTTTAGTGGTTTGGCTTATTTATGTTTCTTTTCATAACTTAAGCCATAGACTGATCATTATGAGATCGCCTTTATTTTAGTCCTCATTGCAGTATTAAAACCTCTCCTGTGATAGGTACTTGAAAGAACCTGTGAATACAGCTCAATTTTTATCATAATGAAAATGTGAGCGGACACTTGCAGAATCAGAATAGTATTAATGATGCTTTGCAAACTCATATGGCTTTGTAGAAAACACTTGTTTTGAGTCTAGGAACAGTCATATTCTGAAACTACAGATCATTTAAAAGGGTTACAACATAATTTATATAATTACTAAAAGTTCAGCTTCATGTGTTTGTTTATGCGCTCTTTCCTCTCACCTTTATCTCGTCTCCATAGAAACGTGCCATGGAAGCGTCAGCAACCACAAGCGTCTCGATGTATCTCGCAGTGGACACGAATCGTTTCGCACGTCTCAGTTTGTCGTCTCCGTCTTCAGTGGAGTTCAGGTCGCTCTCTGTCGCGAAATTGTCGACTTTCACTTGATCAAAGACCATTTTGGAGTGCCTGTCAGAAAAAGCTCGCCTTTTAACAACATGCACCTGCGAAAAAGATTTTCCAGTGGTCTTGCCACTTGATTTGGGCTGAATGAAGTACTCGTCGCCTTGTGTTATGAAAGTACCCTGAATGCCGTGACAGAGACTGACAGCCACGACCGATTCCTCTTCAAAGTTGACTGTTCCCGTGTAGAAACAGCTTCTGAGGTCCGCACCGCTGTCTCCCTTCTCGGTGACATCCCCGAGCGCACCTTCGCTCCTGGAGCCCCGCAGAACAGCGGCGAGGTTCTTTGCTGTAATGCGCTGAACGTTTAATGCTGGAGCCACAAACCTGCTATCCGGCACCAGGCTGAGCAGGAAATGTTGGCCAAATGCATTGATCTTAAATCGCTGTCTTTCTTCACTCATCCAAAAAACACCTTTTCTAAATGTAAGGCTTTCTGGCACAGTCTCTTGCTCCTCGTTTATCTCACTCAGAGTAAACTGAGACATGAGGAGAGTCTGTAAGAAAACCATATAACAACCAACTGTGGATACCATTTTAATGGTTTAAGTACAAATAGAAGATTTTAACAGAGATATACTGGGATATCTCCTAAAGTCCAATAAATATCCAAAAAGATATGCTAAAAATTGAGGAAAACAGCAACAAAGAGCAGAGCGATTGGATGCACGGGTATCTGTAGCTGTTTTTAAACAAAGATAGAGATGAAGATAATCCCACAGAAATTAAACGGGGAAAAAATAATAAATGTATCTGATGACAATAAAATAAAACAAACGGCGTCTATCACTCACTATTTAACAATAATTTAAAAAAATACTTATGAGGATATGTCTTATGAGGAAAAACCCATCCGACAGTATAAGCGATGAATGCTCGTGTCGCTGGTATTTATACAGTCTCGGGCTTCTTGAACGTACGCGGTTTATTTTTGATATTCATTCTCTCTCCTCCCCTTCGTGCGCCGAGGCAAAAAATCAGCTTGATCCAATGGCGCTCCTGTTACGCCCCCTTTTCACTATTGCTATTATTATAACAGCTGGTTGGAATGCAGCAGTATGTGTTGAGCGTCAACCATGTAGATATTAGAGAGCGTGTTAAACCAATGAAAATCCTGAAAGAATCCACGTCACGACCAAACGATGTCTTCAGACAGCTCCAATAACAAGACAGTGGAGGGTTGTGAAGGTCACTTTTAACTTTTAACTATGCTTGCTTTAATGCCAACTCGATCCGTAGTATTAATTAGCTACAATAAACAGCACACGGCTTCACCGAGGGTATTTTTAAGAGTTTGAGATTACGATCTGCTGTTGATTTACAACGCTGAATTTTACGCACTACAAGCGCATAAGATAAAGAATAAGGCAACACTACTGAATTAAACAGAGGGATAAGTGTCGGGTAATTTGCAAAACAAACAGTGACACCAAAGACAGCGTCGTGATCATATTGACAACCCTGCAATAAGCGTCTGATTTTAGATTGAAATCACCACTGAGAGGCAGTGTTGTAACATTTGTGGTGTAAATTCGTAATCTTGCTGATTTTGTCAATATACACTTTTAATAGGAGATTACAATGAATTACACAGTTCAAATGCAATAAAATCAAACAATGTACACCAACTGATTTGTTTTGTGTGGCATAACAAGAGGGTCTTTTGAATTTACCAGTAGTATGGGGTATTTTAGTCCTTGTAGAATTCGATATTTGTTGTCCTTATATGTTTATACCACAAGATGGCGCACTAACACCTTTGCTCAATTGAATAAACTGCATTCACTAAATGAATAGTTTGAAACTATTCATCAACTTCAGCAGCCCTGTCAGAGGCAAATTAAGAAACACGTATTTTACGTATGTTCTTATCATGCCAACTAATGCAAACTCTTTTTGTTTTGATAACTGATAACCGACACCTAATAACTTATTGGTACTAATCCTATATCTCAATTATCCCGTTTTTCTACTTGTTTTAGGACAGCCGCACTGACCTTCAAAATCTACGAGTCTAACTTTCATGTGATCTTACTATATTATCGTATCTATTATCATCTTAGGCTACTATAACAGAGCATGTATTTATTAATCGCATAAGCTCATTTAAATTGATTATAACAGTCACTTGTAGATGTAATAGATAGGTGTGCATTTTATTACTCTAATACAAAACAAACATTGACCATTAACAGCAATTACTACAGCAAGTGTTTTTAATTTAATTTGATTAACAATTAATAAAATTAATAATATGTTAAACTCAAATCAGATGTTGAAATTATAGTGCAATGATAGCGTATTATAGTGCAGGAATAATAGTGCAAACCATGTTTTATTGTCCCTCACTGTTTGGATGCTGTAAAGCTACACGAAGAGGGAGGGAAACCCGGCTCGAACAGCGATCCAGACTGATGATGTGAGAAGTCACAGAGCTACAAGCATTGCGGTCTTAACCTTAAGCTAAGAACCCAATGAGCGCGCTCGAGCACCTCCCCAAAATCTGATTACAAGCGCGAGATGTTTACACATGACGTGCGCGCATAAAGGCGACAGATGAGGAGAGCCGCTTCAGTTTACAGGTAGAAGAGATGGATCACAGACCGGCGGATTTTACACTTTGTAGACTTACTGAGGCAACATTTTAATACGTTGCATCCTGGAATATTCTTACTTTCAAATTTTATTTTTCTCAATTTGCGATTTATAGTTGCAATAAATCTCGGGCGCATCAGAACTATTAAGCACATAACACATAATCATGTTTTTGTTGCTAAGGTCAGTTCTTCTCGTTAATGTGTTTTATGTTCAATGGGAAATTGTTGGTTCAATGCAGACTCAATCTTGCGTACCCATCAGACTGGACCATCAGAGATCTGTCAAGAACAGCTTATTCCGTGTTAAAGACAACACGTTGCCGCAAAGAGTTGTGTTTAAAATAAGTGCTTTTGAACAAGATTTTGTACTTGAATTGCAGTCGGATTCCAGCTTTATTGCCCCAAGCTTTTCGTCACACACCGATGCGCAAAATTCAGCACAGAGCGCAGATCTGAGCCGGTGTTTCTATACCGGCGAGGTGAATTCTGACCCCTTTTCCTACGCAGCGCTGAGTTTATGCAAAGGCTTGCAAGGCGCATTCGGCTATGAAGGCTGGGAATATTTCATTAAGCCGGCTTTCAACGACACCACCTCAGCAACCGATTGGGACAATGTGGATGCTCATCTTATCAGTCGCAGATCTAACGCCAATCTGAGCGGAAACTCCACGTCAAGGTGCGGCGTGGACAGTGGTTTGACCCACACGGTTGCACAGTCTTTGGCAAAGTTTAAACACCTAAAGGAACAGCACATTAAGAATATGACCATGTCAGTCCTGAAAAATCGCTCTAAAAGGTTCGTGTCCACTCCGCGTTATGTCGAGACATTAGTGGTGGCCGATGAGTCTATGGCAAAATTCCATGGTGACGACCTTAAGCATTACGTTCTGACCCTAATGTCGGTGGCAGCTAGGCTTTACAAACACCCAACCATTCTCAACTCCATCAATATAGTGGTTGTCAAGTTTATGGTGATTAACGAGGAAGAGAAAGGACCCAAGGTTTCTGGGAACGCAGCGATGACCCTGCGTAACTTCTGCACCTGGCAAAAGAAGCTCAACAAAAACAATGACAAGCATCCGGAGTATTGGGATACGGCCATCCTGTTCACGAAACAGGTAAGAATAATTCACGTTTTGTCAACAGGGGGCAGTCCTCTACGCAGTGCTGTTACACATGAAATCTTTGAATGATCCTGCTAATGTAACTTGGGTAATTATATCAAGATGTCCTGCAACATGAAACAAATCTAAACACCACACAGGCGGCTACAATTTACTTACCCAATAATCAAACCAATTTGGACATGATTTATGATGACACTGTAATCACAGCTTTTAGGTCCAAAGGTACACTGCATATGAATGAATATATGCTATTGGATGAGTTAAATGGACATACTTGGGATGGGTTCTTACATTTACCCAAAAGTAACCACATTTTTAAATATAGGGATAAACTCTGAAATGTGTTTTTTCCATAAGCAATGGGCAGGCTGCAACAAGAGCAGCCTCTTCAGTTAACCTTCAGTGGCCATGGGGTTCCCATTATGTTTATGAGTATTGTTGGGGTCATGGGTCAGGTCTTGCTTAGGGCTACTGCCCTCTGTTGGCATTGCAAGTAGGAATGTGCACTCTAAATCAGTAGAGATACATGTATGCAAAATGCCATAACAGTAACAAAATCATTTGCAGAATTTTTGTTTTGTTTTGCAAAACCATTTGCTGGTTGATCTCATTTAGCTTTAAAGCAGGCTTAGCATGGACAACTGCTTTAAGATTGGATGCATAATGTCTAAACTAACCTGCAAAGTGAGTACAGTTTTTAGGGAAAATAAAGTCAATTTTTGAAATTAAATGAGCAGTTTATCCAGAAATGACAATTCTGTCTTTATCCATCCACCATAATATTCCAAAATCTATCACTTTCCAAACAACCAAAAAAGTCACTCTTGTCTATATAACTAAAGTGAAAGTGGCTGTCTAGCTCCAAAAAAAGTACAACAGCAGAATACCAGAAAACTGGCACGGAAGAAGTACAGGATTGGGATGACATAAAGGTAAGTAAATGATGACAGAATTTTTATTACTAGGTAAACTGTTCATTTAATTAAACTAAACCATGCAAATGCCTGTGACTGACTTCACTGGTTTCTGGTCAATAGTGTCTATACCCATAACATTCTGCCCTTATTTAACCCCTTTGCCTTATTCATCATTCCTCTATCGGGGAACTGACACATGGAATAAATTATGGAAGCCCCCAAGCTTCGTTGCCATTTATTTCAGTACTCAGTGTTATCAGCTGTTCATCAAGACAATGGCCAGGGCAGAACCTAGGAGTGATTCCACAAAGCTCAGTTTTAGCACTCGTCATTCACACAAACTCTGTTCCTTTCTAATCCACATTCCTAAGCCATCATCTGTTTTTTAGAAACACCCATAAGTGTGAAACTATTGCCAGCTCCAAACATGCCAGTTGCACATGTTTGTATCTTCTGCTAATCTGTTGCAGTTACACATGACCTGAGCTGACCATCCAGACTAGTTATGTCTGCCTGGTCTGGATGACACAGACCAGCTGTGGTGAATCAGCGTGGGGAGTTAATGTTTTATTGTTTTGTCTCCAAAGGGAACTGATGAAGCATTTTAGCAAGAGAGCACAGTTACTCCCCACATTCTTCCACTCATTATATTCATTACTCCCTGTGGACAGAGAGAGATCGTGGAGTTTCTTCACGGCCTTGGATAAGTCAAGAGGAGGTAGAGAGGGGTTATACATCTGCTAACCTACATAAAACAAAGCATGCCTCCAACCAGAGCAGAGTGTGATGATGCAAGACTCTGTGTAAATCACACAGAGAATGAATGAAAAGACAAGCAGATAGACAGATGCAGGCAAAAAATGCAAAGAAAAAAAATTGGCTTGGTGAGTAAATAAAACTGAGATACTGTCTAGTTGGCCAGTAACTGCAACACAAATCAAATTTTGGACTCTGGATATGTAGATGAACGAATGGATAGAGTGCTACAGACAGCAAGTTGGTTAGATTAATAAATAAGTGAAAAAGTATGTATGTATGTATAAAGGAGAATTGCAAAAGCAATACAAAAACTGATCCAATGTCAGGGAGAATTATCCATCAATCTATTCCACGTTCATGTGATAACTTACACATTCCCACTTAATCTGTTTCATTCAGCAAGCCAATGTGTACAGAAGACTTAAAGAGGATTTCTTACAGGACTCTGGGAGATACACTAACGGGAAGTTTCCTGGGGAGCTTCCCCTAACAACACTTCCAGCTGGGAGCGATCCCACTCTTTCCCCCTCTTTCTCATCCCACCCCTTTCTGTTTCCCATTACTGGCATTTAATGATATTTAAGGGAGAAGCTGAGGGTGGTAAAGAGACAGAAAATGGAAGGACAGAGAGAGAAAACCCACCGTCTAGGCCCACCTGCTGCGGAGCTCCGATCCCATCTGAAGCTTATGGAATGTTTAATTCCAAATAAAACCAGATCTCTTTCCATCCAGACAGTTCTGCTGTGACCTCACTGAGACATTTACTTTTATAGGATGCAGTGACACCAGATCAGCAGTGGATTATTATGGGTATTTAATAATCTCTGAATAAAAATGATGACAACAGAGGTTGCCATTAACTTTGACTTGACTCAAATAAGGCATTACTGCCAATCATGCAAAATTGCAACAGTTTCTATTAATTAAAAGCCAGAGCGGAAACTTCAAATAGCCCATTGTTGCAAGGAAGCTTCAAAAAAGAGACTAAGGGAGAAAAGAGACGACACAGAATTATAACTATTATAACAGTGACTCAGGATGAATTTACAAAGCTTTATATTCCACATAATTGTAGTACAGAAAGTACGATCAGTGATGGATTATGATGTTGGCATGCCCAGGTCTGCCAACGCATCACATCAAAACTAAACTAAATTACTCCAATCAACTAAAACTACTAAAACACAGTTGGATGAAGCACAATGTATTTTTACACTCACAAAAGAAGCTGAATTCAGTTTATCATCACATTACAATCTACCCACACCATATTAGTTTAAAGCATAAATTTTAAACATAAGTAGGTCAGTAAAACTAAAAGTTAGGGTTGTGCTGTACTGTAACTGATTAAGATTACTTTTCCCCTCCAAGAAAACATTTCCACAACATCATTAAAGTTCAGTTTTCTCACCAGATTACATTTTATAGCCCTAGAAGAAAGCGAGTAGCTATTCTTTAATCATTTTCCTTTTTAACAGATCCATGGCTTGATTTTTACATTTATTTTGTATATTTTAAATAACCCAGTTGTTTAAAGCTTGTGGTTTTATATTATGCAATGATTTTCCCTTACTTCTGTAGCAGTATTATTTATTACTATTTGTCGATTATTAACTCACAAACCAGCCAAATAGTCCAGTAAAGTGTTCCACGTTGCTCTGTATTTGGCATAAAATGATAATTATTTAAAATAATACATAGTATGTTTCTAGTACATGTGCACTGTTTCTACAGCTCATTAGGGCCCCCTGCTGATCTGGAGCTCTGGCAGACTGCCCAGTAGGCCCCTGCGTTAATCTTGCTATGTAAAGGAGTTGTTGAGAAGGAAGAGCCAATTACAATTACAGCACCATGGGGAAATCTTTATACCCTGTTAAATCAGCGTGTGCCCTAACATTGTTAAGTCCTGCGAGTTTGAGAGCCTGTTCGAAACATTTAAGGAACTATGTGAGCTCCCCTGAAGATACATTGTCTTTATTCTGTGTCAAACAAGACAAGATAATCTACTTTACATTGTAATGTTTGCTTTTACATACTCCTGCAATGTAAATTGCACTGTCTGTCAACAGACATTGTTTATTCCTATTGTAAATAATTCTGTTTACTTGATGTTTCAATGCAATGCAATGTCTTGTTAATTGATAGCGGATCCTTGCATTCTTACACAATTTGGTTAATTGGTAACAGCAAGCCTGTTAAAATCCTTGACTCAGCAGATCATTGAGACATGAGCTCCATCTACAGGCATCCTGTCATTCATTCATTACAAAGGGAAATGGAAATTATGCATTTTGCCACATATGCAAATTAAAATACGGGTAATTTATCACTTTTAGGATACTATAAACCAAAACAAAGCACCAAAACAGTTCTAGGAAACACAGACCACTAATTTATCAAATGGTTTTTGTAGCAGCTTGCTGTTTTACTATATACTGTGCAGTCACAGGGTGGATTTTTTAAAATAGCTTCAACCTATCAACATGCTCATCCAAGCAAAATTTAGAATCAGAACTAGCAATTTTATAATAGTGTGTAAACAAAGATTTAAAAAAAGTAACAGCTGGACAGTGACACTTGCAGATTTTGCCTCCCTCGAGCCAATTCTACCTCACAGAGGCCCTACAGCATGATGTGAATGTTAGAGGGTTAATGGTGATGATGCTCACCTATCATGTTTGCCATAAATTGGCCACAAATTGGCCTAAAGGGTCAAACTGTTGAATAGATGCATTTAACACATGTAAGCACCATACTGAACAGGAATTAACTTTAGACCAAAAACAAATAAGCCCAGAGAGTAGACTGTGCACTGGCTCCTGCATTAGTCCACCACTAATCCCCTGAACTCCACATATACTATTAATTTCCAAATATTTGACTGCTAGTTCTAACCGCTGCTAAAGTTGCCAACATCAAACATGAGCACAATCCCAAATCTGTAATTTAAATGTCCAAGTTTTTAATTATCTACTGAATTGAATTGTGTACTCGTTTTTGTTGACACTCCACTATCCGAGTGGCAAACATTATAATTGACTAGTTCTGCAGTGTTAGTTTATCAGAGGACATAAAACAATAGATATAGATAGAAACAACAGATATAAAGGGTGAGGGATGGTGAGAGTGAGAGAAAGAGAGAGAAACACACATATGGAACAGTTTGGATTTTATAAAGCCATAATGAAAGTCATATGTTTGAGATGTTGGATGCCAAATGGGTCAGCGTTGCTTGTGGAGAGTATGGGTAGGTCCCCCCCAACAAACTTTATCCACAGTTTTGCTAAGGATAAAGAGATTTCTGGCCAAACATAGAGAAGAAACAATGAACTAATAAGTTTTAGCACCTGATTCGCTAAAAGAATTATCCAAATTGAGTTAGAAAGATAGATGTAGAAAGATGTTTCACAACACAAACTGTATCACATGGGTTACAATGACTGACCCAGATCATCAGTAAATACTTTAATTTCTTTGCCTGCTTTATTAGGCAGTAATAGTTTATAATGGTAATTGTGCCAGGCAAATCATGCTGGTGTAGAATAGGTGCATTTAAAGAATAACAGTGATTTCAAATATGCACGGCACATAGGGCTCCAGACTACATAAGTAATGGCTATACTACACTGCTTAGGGAATTTGCCCAGAATGTTTGTTACTATTAGTTTAATGTAGTTTCTGAACTATAAATGGCAACATGACCAAAGTGATAACATAAACACCCTACAACCTAAACAAGTTATGACCAATCAAGAAAGTGCTTCACTAATCCAATCAGCAAACTGTCTGCTTTTGAATCGTTTGTGTATACTTGTAACAAGAGCAGAGTGACTCATTTTAGCACTAATGTAAAATTGATGATTGGAAAAACTTTGCGAATACAACCCAACATGATTTAGAAAGAGAGAGTGGTCACTCCTTTCTTCCTATGTGCATTTGTGGGACGAGGCCATATTGCGCGCTCACGCATACACACATGCGCACGCACGCACATACTCACGCACACACACAGACACACACACACTTAATTTCTGGCAGACATTTTCTACAGGAAAAACTTAGACCTTGTAAATGTTCCAAAGAGGCAGCATGTCATCAAAACATCACGAAACACTACAGAGACTCATGTGTGATTGGCCACATGATGATTCTATCCATTCTTAGTTGGATTCACACAAATCAAGAAACAAGGATGTGACACCGACTGATCGAATAATAAAAAAGAAAAAAAGTATGATATTTTACTCTTATTTATACATCTGGTTTTGGGGTTTAAACAGTCAACAGTCAGGATGTGTAAGTATTTTGACATACTCGTTTATGTCATTTCTGTATGGTAGTGGTACTGAAGTGTTTTTGGTGTCTTTTACTGTAAAGTAAACAAAGTGGTAGTTTTTGTTTCCTGTAACTGTGTCATGATCAGAAAAAAGTTCTACTTTTCACTGTAACATTAAGACCACAGTCAACGTTTGAGAGTCGGTAGACGAGGATGTTGCACCATGGGATACGGCAGACAGGCAAACCTGCTATTATGATGTTGGATCAGTACAGCTCAACAGATATTTTGAGCAAATCTGTTTTAAACTGTGTGGTAACAAAATATAGGTCAGTTGGAAATTCTGTTGGATTGAGGTGACACCAATAAGCAACTTATTTAATGGCAAAAACTGAAGATATTTGTGGCATCTGAAGTATTTCTGTCCCAATTCAAAGCACATTGCAGCTTCCACATTCATTTAATTGGCTTTCTACCAAGTTAAATGTCTGTGTTCTCTGAAGTGTTGAGTTTTCCTGAGCGCATGGAGAGTGTTTATAATATTACACCTTACACCTATATGTATGTGCCTGTGAGTAATTAACATCACATCAGTAATTAACATCACAAATTTACATAAAGTTGAATCATTACATTATTAAATGTATAGCTGAATGAATTAATGTTGATTTTTTTTAAATTATATTTATGTAGGAGTAAGTGTATAAAATATTCGAAACGGCTTCTAACCCACACTTGTGCAAGCTAAACCTGGGAAAACTTAATTTGTACCAACACTGAATTACATAACACAGCCTCATCTGGAATCTGTAAAAAGGCAAATTGGAATGACAACAATTTGTTGGTCTCTTACTGATCTAGGACCTGTGTGGAGCCTCAACCTGTGACACGCTGGGTATGGCAGACGTAGGCACGATGTGTGATCCCAAGAGAAGCTGCTCTGTGATTGAAGATGATGGGTTGCCATCTGCCTTCACTACTGCCCATGAGCTTGGTAAGTGTAAACAGATGTACAGTAAGTACAAAGCACACCAGTCTGGTTCTAAAAGTAAAAATCAAAGTCATTTTCTTTTTAGAAAAATCCATTTTTTGCAGAAAATATACTGTATAAACCTTTCAAGCTTGTTAACCGATTTTACCGATAATCCAATATTGTCTGTAGAAGCCACAGGTGAGCATAATTGCATTAGGTTTTCAAGACTTTAAGACTATCAGTCCATTTAAACAGAAGCTCCAACAACAAACTTATTTCAATGTTTACTTATTGATGTTGAGAAATGTGCTAACTAAACGCCTGCCAACTCATCTTAATATCTGGAACTAGAACCAGTAATTTCTGCATACAAAATCTTCTGGAGGACTCCATAACATTTTTTAAAGACAGAGTTCAGTTTAAACTAAATCTTGAAACATACTCATTTTCTGAAACATTGCTCTAGGGCTTAGTGGAACCGAAGGAAAGATAAACTCTGTTGAAGTGGCTTAATTCCATGTGGGAAGCCTCAGAGGCGGTTTTGGTCAAGTTTGCCCTCAAGGCCAGAGAGGAAATGTGGGGAGCTTTTGGAAGTATTGCAAAAGTTGTTCAACATTACTGTGGCCTGGCTGTTGACAGGAAAATTTTACCAAAACTATTATAATTGTAAAATGAAAGACTAAAATGTGAATTCACATTTGCATATGATTTCTTGAGCTGGTTTATGTGCATCACATGGAGTGCTGACACGCATCACATTTTCTCTTGTTTATCTGCTCTTTTTCCTATTTTCTTGTTATTTCTCCCTTTCTCTGCTCTGCAGGACATGTCTTCAATATGCCACATGATAATGTGAAGGCATGTGAGGAGGTATTTGGCAAGCTGCATGACAATCACATGATGTCTCCCACTCTGATTCGAATCAATCGCACCAGTCCCTGGTCCCCGTGCAGTGCCGCCATTATCACTGACTATCTGGACAGTGGACACGGTAGGTCAAAGAAGGCCACTCTGTGCTTTTCCATGTGAGCTAGTTCTAACCTGCCAGAAACTACAGTACAATTTTATGTCTATATTAAAGACATACAGGATTGTAGACATGCAGACTCTGGGTGCTACAATAGTAATTTGAAAGTATTTGGCCACAGTTCAACACATTCAGAACCATCATGCCTATTTAAAGATACAAGTGGGATTTTGAGAAAAGGGATTTTGCTTGGTTCCAAGAAACATAGTTCCTGGTATGAGGGAACCATGCTGTAATAGTAACATACCTGTAGTATGTAACTTTTTTTAAAACTCTTGTGATCTTAAAGGTGAAAGGTCTTAATGTAAAATATAAACCCACTTAATCTTGCATATACTGAAAGGTGAGCTATATACTGTACTGTTTTATACGGAAAGATGAAATTAGTATCTATACTATCTATAAAATTTCTTTTGTTAAATATAAAGGTTCAACCAGCTGAGCTGTGTGTTTGTGTGCCCAGGGCTAAACAGAGTGATGTGTGAGCCTGGGTTTAGCATCTCAGTGCTTTCTGACAGTCTCTTTCAAAAGAAACAGGCAAGCCAAGGTCAACTAAAATAGCAGCTTGCAACAATTCTGTGATGTAAATGTTTGATGAAACAGTGTTGTGACTGACATAACTGGGACTGACGTAACAGGGAGTGAAGTGTTTTTGTGAAGGTTTACACCGAGGTCTTTGAGGGATTTAGAACCCTCTCAGGGCTGCTGTTTGCAATCTGTGGACTAAGACATATGTATATATACACATTTCATCTATGCGAAACATAATCCAGGACAAATCAATTATGCCCACATTCCAATCTTCTAGTCAAACCTTAGTTTGAGTTTGAGGTCAAAACAGTTGAAGTAATTTTGAAAAAAAAAAGCATTATGAGAAAAAGGGAAAATTCATGTCTGAGAACAAATGTGTTAAGCATTGTTTAAAATGTACAGTGGCACCAATATGTATTTGGAAATGTAGCCAGACTTAAAATATTTAAACGTCTTATGCATTACATAGCAAAGCATAAAACCAAATGTATTTTTTTTTAACAGACAGTTGGCACAAACAATTGAAACATGATTTCTAGAAATCAGTTTTATTTTGTTAGAATTCAGATAAACTATAAATATATAAGGGCACTTTTTGGATGTAAATTAAACAAATAATATTTATAGTTAATATAATGTACCACATTCATGTAAACTTGAGTAGAACTGGCTTCTTACATCCAATAAATTCACCAGAGACTGTCTGGTTAAACTTTACTAGTAAAATGGCTAAAAAAAGTTTGAAAAGCTTGTTTGCAGATGGCAGTTGGTTTGATATATTGTTCTATAATGCAATGAAATTTCCTGTCAAATACTTTCATTATTAAAGATTTTTAAGATATACTTAAGATTTTTAGGGCTTCTGTACTGTACATGCATCCACTGTATGTGATCCACAAAATGTATGTGTTTTATATACTGTACAGTTTCATACTCTAGTGTATTTAATGTTATGTTCAATTACTTTCTGGGGTCCATGCAGGTGACTGTCTGCTGGATCAACCTCAGAAGCCTTTAGCTCTGCCAGATGTCCTCCCTGGTGCCTCGTATGGTTTAGAGCGGCAGTGTGAGCTTGCGTTCGGAGCTGGTTCAAAGCCGTGCCCCTTCATGCAGGCACCATGTCAGCGCTTATGGTGTACAGGAAAGACTCGTGGGCAGCTGGTGTGCCAGACGAGGCACTTTCCATGGGCAGACGGAACCAGCTGTGGGGACGGACAGCTCTGTATGCGGGGCACCTGTATAGAGAAACAAGAAATGCCAAAAACTAAGGTACAGTAAAGCATCTACTGTAAGTGAATATATCTCATACACAGATAAGAGTGGTGGCTCTCTGGGGAATTAATTCATACATTGTGACTAATTTGTACGATTCATACATACTTTGCTAGCGTTTACACTACAAATGTGAAGTGGTCACATGCATTTGTTACTACCTCCAAATGTGACTTGAATGAACAGATCATAATGTTTTACACTGTTTATAATGCTGATCTGCAGGTTAATACCAGTTGTAAAAAGGTCATGCATTTACATTTGGCAGACGCTTTTATCCAAAGCGACTTACAGTGAATTTAATGTATACGTTATTTTTTTTTTTATCAGCACTTGCATTCCCTGGGATCGAACCCACAACCTTTGTGCTGCTAACGCAATGCTCTACCAGTTGAGCTACAGGAAGGCCACATGGCCACATGACATCTATCATGCACACTTTCAATCTCACACACTCCCATTTATATGTTTCAGAAAGGGAATTTAACAACCAATTTGTGGAATTAACACATTGGCCCCTTTAAAGGAATTCACATCGCAATGCAATAGATGTCATGTGACCACAACAGAGATCTGGCACATGAATGTTACTTTGGTTTATTTGAGTTGTTGCTTAGCAACTTTTTGGAAGCTGTGGATGTTTGTTTAAAGGTCATTTGGAGTTGAGAGGTAAAATAGTGTATACTGTAAAGATCAAGTGAGTGATGTAGCTCTTCCTGTTTATTAGGTGGATGGCAGATGGGGTAAATGGGGACCGTTTGGAACCTGCTCCAGAACATGTGGAGGTGGAGTACAGCTGTCAAGACGCGAGTGTGACAATCCAGTGCCAGTTAATGGTGGCAAATACTGCCAGGGATTGAGAGTCAAATACCGTTCCTGCAACCTCCACCAATGCCTTGACACAGGTTTCAAAACCTTTTCTTTCTTGCGTTACACATGTAATATGACCATTAGAACATTAGAGATCCCCCTCTTATATTTGTTTCTGTTATTATATGTCTGTTCACTGTTTTCTGTAGGCAAGAGCTACCGTGAGGAGCAGTGTGAAGCTTATAATGGCGTTAGTCTGAACAATAACCGGCTCACCCCATCTGTGGTGTGGGTGCCCAAATATTCCGGTGTGTCTCCCAAAGATCAGTGCAAACTGATTTGCAGGGCTAATGGAACAGGCTACTTCTATGTCCTCACCCCAAAGGTAAGCAATGAAAAATGTTAACAGGCACAAACAGAGTACAAATCTGGGTCTAAAGTACATGGTCTGGGTCTCTTTTACCCAATTGTTTTTCAGAAAATAGTCAGCAACATCAAACTAAATATTATACTGTATATTATTACCAAATTTGGGACATTTCTAAAATTTTAAAACTAGCTACTTTCAATGCTAGGTTAACCTCCTGTTAAATATAAGTTTATCTAAAATCATACTTTATCTTCAATCATGTCACAACAAAAAGAATGTAACCAAACCATGGCACTGGTATAGTTTTACACCCCTTAATGTATATTATAAAACTATAAGATATATTTGTATGCTGGTAAGTGTTTCCATTGACCTAGTTTGTGTATTATGCATAAGAGCTTCTTTCCCTGGAGATTATGAAGCTCTGGTGTTTTATGGCGATGGGGAGAACTCATTACTCTGTAGGATTTCCTACACATATATCCCTGTCAGTGAGTTGAGCAGACCATGACATAAACTGCACTTAATACAACTTTAAACTATAAAATAAATTTGCAATAGTTATTAACTTGAAAGGTCATACATGCAATATTCCAAACAGTTATGAATTATTAAAAGTATATTTATGAATTTATTGGAACATAATAAATTCCTAATAAATTTCCTAAAGCGGAATGTTTGTGGTGAACATACCTACTTTTCCAGGGATTTTCCACATACATTAAATGTCACTATGGATATAGTAGGAATGATGAAGATAAGGAAAGTGAAAGAGCTTATCTTAATGGGAAACAGTTCTTGGAAAAGAAACTCTACAGACGCAACAGTTACGTCATGGCTTATGCTCTCACAACAAAACATCAGAGATATGTTTATGAGACTGACATGTTAAAATAACAAAACAATACCAGAGACTGTACAGTAATTCGATAAGTGCTGTTGTTCATTTGAAGGTGTACTTTATTCAAAACAAACTGTCAACAGATAGAGAATGGACAGAAATAGCTTAATAGTAGACATGCTAGACTCATTTGTTTCACTTTTGGCCGGACCCCCTGTGCACACATATTGACATGGTTAAAATCAGAGCGCATTACAAAGCTGCTCTGAAAATAAACAATTGGAAACTATAAGAGGAGTGAATTGAGAGTGAATAAAGGATTCTCTGCTATTTATAGGTTGTTGATGGAACCCCGTGTTCTCCTGACTCCTCATCAGTCTGTGTACAAGGCAAATGCATCAAGGCAGGTTGTGATGGAAAACTGGGCTCCAACAAGAAGTTTGACAAATGTGGTATCTGTGGAGGAGATAACAAGAACTGCAAGAAAGTCTCAGGCCTTTTCACTAAGCCCATGTGAGTGAACTTGTGTCATAAAAAATATTGGCACACCTTTTATGTACTATGTTCATTAGTTCGTAAGTGTCCTGGACCAGAGGTTAGATCTCTTCAAATAAGCAGTAACATTGTTTCATTTAAATCTTGTTAGAAGGTTGAAAACCAGCAACAGAATGTGCTGTATTCACCAAGTGTGCTTATTATGGTTTCCAGGAGATCATTGTACTTGTATACATATATAATACACAACAATTAGAATGAATTATGTATGATTCATCCAATCCAAATTATAATACTTTTTCTGACCTTTCCCTTCTCAGACATGGTTACAACTTTGTGGTCATGCTTCCTGTGGGAGCCGCCAACATTGACGTCAGGCAACGTGGCTATAAGGGAATTCTGAGTGACGACAACTATCTTGCTGTGAAGAACAGCCAGGGCAAGTACCTGCTGAATGGAAACTATGTAGTTTCTGCCATGGAGAAGGATATAATGGTAAAAGGCAGCTTGCTTCGCTACAGTGGAACCGTTGGTTCTTCTGAGACCCTGCAGGTGGTGAAGCCTCTAGGTGAGTCCCTGGTCATTGAAGTGCTGTCTGTGGGCAAGATGACACCTCCACGTATCCGGTATTCCTTCTATTTACCCAGAGAGAGCAAAGAAACCAAAGTTCAAAAGAAGGAGGAAAGAGCACATGCTGAAAACAATGTTCTTAGGGAAGAGGGAGCAATTGAAAAAGTTGTAAAAAAGGAAGATCTTCTCAAAGACAACATCTCACCGCCTTACGTCAAAGAAAGCTTACCGTCACCGGTGAAGTGGGTGGCAGGAGGGTGGGATATGTGCTCAGTTTCCTGTGGTAATGGGCTCCAGAAGAGGTTGGTGCAATGTCTTCAAAGTGATGGTGGACCTGGGCTGGACTGTGACCCTGACCAAAAGCCCAATGCTATTCAGGTTTGTGGAGACCCTTGCCCAATGTGGGAGGTGGGCGAGTGGTCCCCCTGCTCCAAGACCTGTGGAAAGGGCTTTAAACGGCGCCTGATTCTTTGTGCTACAAATACAGGAAAGCTTCTGCCCAGAGAGCAATGTGCAAGCAAGAAGAAGCCACAGGAGCTGGACTTCTGTTCACTAACTCCTTGTAAATAATCCTTATCTCTTTTAATATTTCCATACATGGACCTTCTGTTTTGTCAAATTAAATATTCAACAGAGGAAAGAACAAGGAAAGATAAAAGACTACACCGTTCATATTTTGTCATCTGCCTGAACAGGAGAACAATGAAACAAACATCTGTAGCAAACAAATCAAAAACATGAGACAGACAACTGAGGTCATGAAATCAACTGCCTTGAACACAAATGCAAATAGTATTCTACCTCTAAATGTAACCAAATTGTTGACTAATCTAATACTTGTAAATCATCCTGATGAGACCAAATTCATAATCGTCTATGGCATTTAGATATAACAAGTGTTACTTTGCTATGGCAAAATCAACAAAAAATATGTTTAATGTGATTTTGCCTTTGTAATTATAAATACTTTTGTTAAAGCCCAGGCTGCACAAATCCATTGCTTAAATGGATGATACTTCTCTGCAAACATATGGCATCAGGTTTTGTGTGTGTGTGAGCAACTGATGTTTAAAGGGACCTGAATGAATGCTGGCAGCGGAGCCCAACCCAAACACTGATATACTCCATCTGGGTTAACAGAAACATTCCACAGGGTATATAAGAAACTAGCTCGGAAAATGCCCTTGTACTGCATGGAACTGGCTGCAAGTCTTCAAAGCTCAGCAACTAGTGGATAGACTGTTGGGAAACTTTTCCAGGGAACAATTAATTACTATTAGAAACCAAAAGCAACATCCAATGATGAGACTTGAGTATTTGCAGATAATATTTGCAAAAACAGTTCACTGGTTTAGCAGTTTTTCACATTTTTTTGAACTTTTTTGTGCATTAAAACCAATTCCATTCAAGCAGTGCTCTGCCTTTATATGCATGAGGATTTATTGGAAGCGCTATCTTCGTGTCAACAACCAGGCCTAAATATTAGCATTTTTTGCAACTCGCAACAAGTAGAGCGAAGAAGCAGGAAGCACGCTTTTACATCACACAGCTAAATGAAGTCATTGGTCTAGTATTGTGATTGGAAGTCCTCTTAGTTAAACAGCTATTTTCCATCATGCCCCTTTACGCCATCCAACGATCCATCTTTAGCACTGCGTTATGATGTGCAGTAACTCAGAGGAGCCTTTTTGACAAAGTGCAGATCATTGAAATATTTCAGCATTATGAGATATATTAGCCCCTAAAATGAAACGGCAGGAAGACAGTTTGTATATACAAGGCCTGAGTCTTATCATTATGTGCATGTTAGCATGTTCGCCTTCTGCCCTCAGACTTCTCTGCATGTCCATACATCTCTCTAAACTCCTGGCTGTTTTTTAGCTCCACAGACCTAGTTTTTTCTGGCCAGGGCATGTCTCGCTGTCAACCATGTTCTATACTGCCAAAAACATTCTGTTCTCCAGTTTTCAACCAGAGTTCCTTTTTTGTGCTGTTGTTGTAATGCTGTTTATCTAACACGTCCTCCTGTTCTGTACGCACCACTGAGCCAGAGGTACAGCTGCTATAATCATGCCCTGTCTGGTACAGTTGCCATTTAAACTAAGTTATTATTACTATTATGAACTTTAAGAACTGGTGGCCGGTGTCAGAAGGTTGTACAGCGTCGGGCTCTGTGCTTCAGTGGCAGTATTTTGTCTTTGTACACAATCCCTGAAATACACGTTTTCCATTTGTGATCAAGGTTTTTTAGTGTGACCATATCATCCATCTAAAAGATGGTTTCTGTATTACTTTAATGCATATTTTTCTTTTGCGCTTTTGTACAGCAAAAGATTTCAATGTCCTGCATGGGCCTGTATACCATGTATACATCCATCTGGCTGTGCACAAGTCATGTAAATACCTATTATGTCTTGTTATACATAAATGTATTTTTTCTTGTCAATGCTTCAAGGTATTTATTCCAAATAAAACATTTAGAAATATTGTGAAATACTGTGTGGCTTATATCCTGTCTCTGGTTATTTATTCATAGCTGTCATGACTTTTTTTATTGGTCTTAAGGCTTGAGCTCTAACTTAGATAGACAACATAAAAGTCTACACGCAGAAATAAAAAAAAAA